>JAQZBX010048404.1:0-20208 GCA_029593785.1 Cabassous unicinctus
TATATCTGAGACAGTTAGACAAATATATTCTTTTTTCATTATTATTTCCAAAGGGTGTAGGTTTTCCTTGACCTTTTCTTCTGTAATATAATTGGGAGATGATCAGAGAGTATGGTATGTAATAATATCCAAATTCTCTGGAATATTTTGTTTCTCACTTCATAGTCTGATATGGGTTTGTACATATAAGAAAGGATGGCTCATTTATCAATTGCTGAATGCATTTTCTCAAATATACCCAATAGCTCAAGTTTGTTACTAGAGTTATTCAAATATTCTACAACATATCCATTATTGTATATAATCTCTAACTATAAGCATCTATTTTCCCTTTGTTCCTAATTTTATCATCATTTTTCACTTTATATATTTAAAACTATAAAATTAGGTGCATATAGTTTATAATTTTGTATCCTGTATGTCTCATAAGCCTCTCTCATTACATAGGGAACCCATATTTCCCAGTACAAATTTTGTCTTACAATAGATTTTGTCTGATGTTTACATAGCTAATAGAGGTGTGCTTTTGGTTCAGTTTGATGTTACGTGATTTTTTAAATAATTTATTCAGGTGAAATTCACATAACACAAAATTAATCATTTTTAAGTGAGCAATTAAGAATATATTCTTTACTACTTTAGTTCTTTAGTTCTCAAACCTGGCTGCACATCATAATCACCTGGTGTGCTGTTACACCATACCTGGGCCTGGACGACACCCCAAAAAGTCTAATTTAATTGTTCTAGGGTGAGGAGCAGGCATCAGTGGTTTTAAAAGCTCCACAGGTGATTCTAATGTGCAGTGAAGTTAGACCACTGACTCCAGGAGTTGCCCATATGATCCTCAGGAGTTGCCCATATGATACACCCCTTAGCCAATCAGGGTGAGAGGAGGCCCAAGCACCCTCCCCCATGCCATCCACCCCCAGGATCTACCCTGATTCCCTTCTGGCCTTCCAAGACAGGAAGCAGCTTCTCCCAAAGAAGAGATAATCAGACCTCATTTAAATACAGATTTTTTTTTTTTAATTCTGCAAAATACCTGGCCAGTACTCCTCAAAACTGTCGAGGTCCTTAAAAATTAGGAAAGATTAAGAAACTGTCACAGACCAGAGGGGGATCCCACTGGGTGAGTCTCCCAGCACCCAGATTCGACAGGAAGGATCTAGGCACCCGGTAACAGAGAGCAGGAGGCAGAGACCCCAAACCAGAGGGCAGACCAGGGTGACCTTCAGGGGCAGGGGGGCTGGGGAGCACCCCCCTTCCAGCCGCAGGTCCCCAGGGCCCACTGCCCCTGCGTGTCCTGGTCTGGAGTTACATTTTGATGTCATGAAGACACTTTGTTTATGCATAATGTTTATATATTTTAAAGATTTGCACCAAGAGAGTATATTTAATAAATATTAAAATGACTTGTTATTTGTCTATTCTGCTAAGCCTCTGACCTCCAAACCCTGTGAACTGAAAAATGGGGTGAAGCTCCTTTGACAAGTTTGTGAATAAAGTTCGGTGAAGTCTCAAAACAAAAATGCAATATGGTATCCTGGATTGTATCCTGGACCATAAAAAGGACATTACTAGAAAAACTGCTGAAATCAAAATGAAGTCTAGAATTTAGTTCATAGTAATGGGTAAATATGGTCTCTTTTGACAAATGTTCCATGGAAATGTAAGAAGATGACATTAGGGGAAACTGAAACTGGTTGAGAAATACACAGAAACTCTTTGTACTATCTTTGCAACTTTTTTGTAAATCTAAAACTATTCCAAAATATAAAGTTAATTAAAGAGAGAGCAATATTTTAGGTGCACCATATGAGAGTTTAAGAGATTGCTGATCTCATCCAAGTTTTAGTCATATAACATTTCCCCTACTCTCAAAGCTTTATCCCTTGGTAGTACAGCCTAATTGCAGTATCTGAGACTCCATTTTATCCTTAATCTAGTCCATAGCTCCAGGGAAAAGCCTTCAGTTCTCCCCAGAGGTTAGAAAGTACCACTAACAATTCTATTAGCATTATTATTATCATGTGGAAAACATAGAGGATTGTAGCATTAGAACACATCAAAATCCCAATTCTAAAGAATATGGCACAGCTGCCATATTCTGAAACATGAAGCCACATGATTTTGCTAGCATAACAAAGTGTTTCCATTGTGTTGCCAGCACCATTTTTACTGTCATGTTCTTACCACACTCATGTGCATATTTTATGATCTTACTGAATGCAATATGTTCTTCACATATTACATATGTAGTCTCTAAGTACATTAAAAACAGCTGTTGCTCGGATCCCTGTCTGTTTTCCCAGCCTATAAGCCTAGTTCCCAGGCCTTTCTTCCAAGACTGTTCCACTTAAGAAAACAATGAATGAACTATTAGCAGGTGGTATTTTGCTACCAGATCTCCAATATGATCTCCATGAGAGCTCAATGGAATCTAACTTCCACATAGAAGAATGGAGAGCTAGCTCCCTTCCCTTCTGCTCAATCCAAAGAGAAATCAACTCATGCCAAGTGCAGCAGTTTTGTTGGTAAAAATATAAACCCACTTGTATGTGATCTGAGGTCCACAAGAATCATACTATCTTCATCCTACAGGCAACAAATGTTCTAGACGCCTCCTCAACAGTGTTTCTGGGAGGTGAAACAAGAACAGTAAGTTAGAGAGAAAAGATGCTGAAGTGGGGCTTTAAAAGGAGGTCCTTTCATGTAAATGGGTCTGTTCATCTGTCCCTAGACTAGAATGGGTGCTTCAGCTTTTACCATACTGCTAGGATAATGTTCTAAATCAGTCCCTCCATCGGGCCTGCTTCTGGCTTTCCATGTGGCCATGATGGGATTTCAGTTTGGAACCTAGAGGCTAAGTGGTCTATATTTGTCCCATGCTCAAATTTCTCCTTCCATTCAGCCATCCCTGTTTAAATGCTTATCTATCTTCTCCATTAGATTATAAACCCCCAGGAAGGAGAAGAGCACGTCTTACTCGTTTTTGCATCCCTTGCTATGCCCACCATGGTGCCTGTCAAATAAGAAGTGTTCAACAAATGTTTTGTGAAGTATGTTTTATAGTTCTTTCAGTGAAAAGTCTTCCTATGGAGCTAGTTTATGGCTGCAGTCAGGGTCCCCCTGGTCACACCAGCAGGGGAGAGTAGGCAGTGCTCAGTCAGAACTCAGTTGGAAGACCCTATATTTCCTCTTGCCCACCCTGGAAAGAGTATGAGTTTTTTCATTGGAGCCTGAGGGAGTGTCAGAAACATCGCAGAATCATGCCCTATGGACACAAATTCACCCTCATCTTTAAGCCAGAGGGAAGTTATGTTTGTAAATTTACTCCATGGTGGACAATTCATTACCTGAAAAGTCATGGTGCAAGTATGGTCAGTACAGGAGACTAAGATACAAGGGACATGGCATGCAGGGCAAAGAAGGGACATAAACTCCTTTAGCATAATAACATCTAGACAACTGACAAGTAAGAGGTAGGGGTGGCATAGTCCATTACCAAATGGCTAACTGACAGTAAAGCACATACACTAAAACCAAGAGGATGTACAGTCTTTGCTGTTAAGTTGGAATGGCACCTTCCATCCTGAGTCTATTCTACCCATTCTCAGCCCCTTCCACTAGCATAAAATGTTAGTTCTATATTCTAGGGCTTCCCCACAGAGTCACCCACTCACTCATCCTTTTCTCCTTCAAACCTTTTTGCTTTTAAAATGTTTTCTTTCCTCCAACAGGGAGGAAAGCATCCATCATTAGCAATATGTATTTCTGTTGCTTAACTCTGAAGATGGAGAAGGAAAGAGTAAATAATTAGCTGGCTTCAGGGTAGGATGTTTATGAGTTAATTAGACCCATCATATGCCATGAGTAATCTCTTGCTACCATATAGCCTTTGTGTCATTAACCTTAAAAGGTATCTGATTCCTTCTTTCCCTTAAATCCTACCACTTTCTTCTTTACAAGAACTGCCTTTGTATTTCATGTGTATATATTTATTTTCCCTACTAAACTGAAATAAGATATTTTGAGGGAGGGACCATGTTCCTAATATTTACCCTAGACTTAGTGTATGCTGGGCCCCACATTGAAGGAGTGGGGAAAGGAAGAAAAAACACCTGAGTTATTCTGTGCTTTTAGGCCAATTCCTTAAGTTTGTAGATTTCTTGTAAAACCTATATAAGATACCTGTAAAATAATCTTGGTCATTTTGGCAGCCAAAATCCAGTACAACAGGTTGGCAGAATGGAGTGAATATCTGCTTTATTTTTACTATTCCATTTGTCTAAAATGCCCTTACCATTCACAAACCTACTTATTAAAACCTGACCCATCCTTCAAGTCCTAGTTCAAATGTCACCTCCCCCATCAAAACTTTCCCTGGTATCACTGGAAATATATAAATATATTTATATACCAATTATTTGTCAAGCGCCAGTAACATTTATTACATATAGCATTACATTGTAATCATTTGGATATGCAGAATTATAGGATACCTCCTATAAAATACTGAGCACCTTTAAAGAAGAGTTGGTGAGCAATTCATTTTATCATTGTCAATATCATCCAGTGCCTTTAACATGGTAGACACTTAGCAAATGTTGCGTAAAGAAATGGATACATACACATATGTGTGTACATGTGACTGTATGTGTGTATGTGTGTGTATCTGCATAAGAGAAAAAGATAAAGGACAACAAAGGGCTCAGGCTCTGGCATCAGACAGACCAAGGTTCAAATCCTATCTTTTCTTCTCAGCTGTATGACATCTGGGAAGGCACTTGACCCATCTGTGCCTCAGTTTCCTCAGCTATAAAATGGAGATTACAATAATCCTTGTAAGGTGCTGAATCCAAAGCAAGCACTCAATAAGTGCTGCTATTTTTTTTTATTATTATTATACACTACGAAAAACTTTATTTCTCTTTTTTTATATATAATGTGATGAAAATATTTTTTAAATAAGTGCATAATGACAGGGACTAAAAGGAGCATATGTAAGGATAGTAGGATTATAAGTAAAACATCCTCTGTTTTATTTTTTTCATAGATAATATGTTTTTGTTTAGGCAATTAAAAATTAGACACATTTTCCTTGGTGTTCAGCCAACTCTGGGGTGGTGACACCCATATGGAGCTACCCTGCTCCACAGAAGTAACTTTTTAAACAGATGCTATGGGCCAGGCCCATTATAAATACGACTTTTTCTAAACTCTCATAATGGTCCTGCAAGGTAAGTAATATGATGCCCATTTTATAGATAATAAATTTGAGGCTCCAAAAGGTTAAACGATTTGTCCAAGACTATGCTGTTAATAAATGGGAAAGATGCGAAACAGAGATTAGGCCTGACTCTGAAATTCAGACTTACCTCTCCACCCTACAATGCTGTTCAGTCACCATTTCACAGGTAATTTATGCTGTGAAAAACAAATAAGGGATGCCTGGAACTTGTAATACCATTTTCCAAATAAGGAAACCAGAGCTCATTGGAGAAACGGTTGATTCTAGGACTGGAGCAGGAAATACGCAAGCTAAGACTGGAGCATCTTGTCATGCCATAAAGTAAGGAACTACTGAAAATGAAATGCTGGGGGCATGTCAAAAGGACACGAGAGGGAAGTGGATATGGCTCAAGCGACTGAGCTCCCACCTACTACATGAGAGGTCCCTGGTTCGGTTCCTGAGCCTCCTAAAGAAGACAGCAAGCTGGCAAGACACACGGGCATGGCAAGCTGATGCAACAAGATGACACAAGAAGAAGAAGGAAAAAAACACAATGAGAGACACAACAAAGCAGGGAACAGAGGTGACTCAAGACATTAGGCGCCTCCCTCCCATATCAGAGGTCCTGGGTTTGGTTCCCAGTGCCTCCTAAAGAAACAAGGAAAACCAACAGACACAGCAAGTGCAAACATCGAGGGGGTGGGGAGAAATAAATAAAATAAATCTTTAAAAAAACAAAAAACAAAAGGCACAAGAGCCTCTGAAAAAGTTACCACTGGCCAAAGCTGGAACAATTTGAGCAAAAAATAAAGTAGTGTTGGATTTTAACCCAGAAAATAAAATATGTATCCATGAGTCTATACTGATATAAATAAATAATTGAATAAATAAATAAATGAGAGAATAGATAAATTTTTCATGCAAAAGAAGTCCAAATCATTTACTCCACCCTCAAGGAGGTAGAGCATAATTCCCCACTCCGAAAGTGTGGGCCCTGCATAACTTCCTTCCAAAGAGTACAGTGTGGAAAGGGAAAAAAGAGTGACTTTACAGTGAAGAAACCTGACAAACAAACAAACAAACCTAAGTAGCTCAGCCAGGTGGTCAAGGTCAACATCAACAGTGATAAGCCATGTTGATGGTATGTACCCTTCATATGATGTGATCAGAATAGCACTTTACCTCTGTTGTCTTCCTCCCAATAACCCACAATCCCATCTAAATATGAGAAAAGAATCAGCCAAATCCCAGTTAAGGGTCATTCCACAAATTGCCTAACCAATACTCCTCAAAAGTGTCAAGGTTGTTAAAACAAGGAAAGCCTGAGATACTGTCAGGGCCAAGATGAGCCTAAGGGAGACATGATGACTAAACATAATGTGGTATCCTGGAGCAAAAACAAAAAAGTACACTCGGTAAAAACTAAGAAAATCTGAATAAAGTATGAATTTTAATAGTAATTTATCAATATTGGTTCATTAATTGTGACAAATGTACCATATGAACACAAGATGTTTACAATAGGGGTAACTGGGTGTGGGGCATATGGGAACTTTCTACTATCTTCACAACTTTTCTGTAAGTCTAAAACTACTCTAAAATTTAAAAATTTATTTAAGAAAAAAACAGGACTGGGTATAGAGTCAAGTCCAACTCTGAGAGTGAACCTGGACTCTGAGTCTGGACTGAAGGTTAAAATGGGTTTTCTTGTTTTCTTGGAGTTACTTAAGAGGAAAGCTGCCCAAATACTTGCACATCATCACAATGAAAGCTGAGTCGCCTAACCAAGCAGCTATCAAGTGATCCCAAATGAGAGTCCGATTTGCCAAATCATAAAGCATTTTAATCCATGGTTATCTGACATCTATCAAAGTACCCACTATCATATTTTATCATACCATGGTCCTTTTCCCTTGTAGCACTTACCCCTTAAAGATAATTGAGCAGTTAGTTCAATTCGTCAAATACTGTGGGCATTCCCAAAGGGCAGGGACTTCTTTTCCCACTGTATTCCCAGCAAGGCATCTACTAGGTATTCAGTAATCATTTACTGAATTCAGAAATGTCACAGGAAAACTCCGGCCCAGCACGAGCGGCTCATCAGCCAGGTCCCGGCCCATGCACCTGCCTGGCAAGTGGGCGGGGTGGACACAGGCTTGGACCACGCGCTGCTGTGCCACCAGGTCCCACCGGGGGAGGCTTAGTACCCTCCTGCCACCGTCACCACAAGTATGTGCTTCCTTTATCTGTCTTGGTGACAGAGCTTTATGGCTTATGATCTTAACTGCTACCTCAGGTTGGGACTGTGTATTTCCGCTTTCAAAGGACTTTCTCTTACTTTGCAGCTTCATGGCTAACCCGTGGGAAAGCCAGGTCAGGTAATCCCAATGTACAGAGAAGGAAACCGAGACCTAGATATGAGAAAGCAAAACCATCAAAAGTGATTGACGATCTCATGATAAATCTGGATGTTAGTTCACATGCCTCGGACATCCAATTGGGAACTGCACACCAGCTCCTGGGATCAGATTTTCATCTACTTAATACCCCTCTTTGCCTGATCTACAAATGCGAACCACAAATGGCTACCCAAAGGAAACACTTGGTGAAAGATGTCAATCCTTAGATCACCTGCTATATCTATAAAGGGTATCTGATCATGCCAACTATGGTGACTGAATGCCTCCATACCTTCTGTAAGACTTGTATTGTCCAGCACTTTGAAGATAGCAATGATTCTCCTAGGTGTGGCAGCCAAGTTCATGAGACAAATCCAGTAGAAAAAATGTTGGGGTTGGATAATACGTCAGAGGAAATTATATATAAGCTGTTCCCTAGACTATGAGAATAAGAACTGGAGCATGAATCTGAATTTTGGAAGAAAAATAAGCCCCGCAAAAATGGACAAGATGATTCTTCAAAAGTTGACAAACCTAAAGTTGATGAAAATCAAGATGATAAAGACTATCACAGAAATGACCCACAACTTGTTATATGTCTAGATTTTTACAAAATAATGGAGTCAGGGGACAATGTAGTAAAAAGTTCAATGAAGAAATCTATCCGATGTTCTACACATGTGACTGCGGGAACTATTAAAAATTTTCTAAGTTTAAAATTAAAACTCCCAAGTTCTTTTGAGTTGGATGTGCTGTGCAATGGTGAAATTATGGGGATGGATCATACTACAGAACTCATCTCATGACAAGATGGCGACTAAGAGGCAAAAACGCATGGTGTCTGAACCACTCAGTTTCGCAAGTCTGCTGTCAGGATGGGCCTTTGTATCAGTCCTACCCCATGGTATTGCACTATCGAACAAGAATTGATTTTGGTTAGACCAAGGGGCCTAGATTCACTGAGGTGAATCTTGCACTCTTTGTTTACTCATCAATAGATTGCACGATGAACGGTGTGTTGACTAGAGGGACACAACCCAGTTTTCAGCATGCAAATAAGGCCATTGTCTGTCCCTAATTGTCAGTTGTTTCTATTAAGAACAAACCAAGAGCCATTCTGCTACTGACCTGTCTGCATTTGTGCTATCTCACAGTGTACAACTCATAGCTGAAATCAGTTAGGTGTGTATCCATGATTCCGCCTTCTGAATATTTTGCTTGCCTGTTCCAAGATTTTTCTGATGTTTGACTATACTAGTAAAATGGCTCCATCCTTGTGGTTGCAGTTTTCACATATTTACTGTTTTCTCAATTCTTGTTTAAATAGAGTACTATATAAGAGATTAATAAGTATATCTTGAAATTGTTTTGTATGGGAAATATATTTAGAAAAGTGGTTTTTGAGCCATTGTCTTGTTCTTGGTAAGTTTTTTGTGTACAAAATAGTCCACTCTTGGGTGTGCTGGTCCTTTTGTTAAGAATTCCAACTATTCTTTAACATTAGAGCACATGATAATTGTAGACTTTTTAAATAATCTATATAGTCTACCAATTGCACAAAGAAGGCCTGTTAACCCTCTGGATTGAAAATGTGACTTTTAGGAGCACTGAAGTGAGATCACAACCATTCAAAAGGTTGGCAGCTGATTATATTTACTGCTAGTAAAATTAATGTGTAAGAAACATAAAAAATAAAAAAAAGAATGTCACAGGTGTCTAGAGGAACAACAATCACCACTTCTGACATGACCTCAGCTTTCTGCAGATTGAGGGGCCATTGGGACAAATGCAGCTTCCCTTCCAATCTTCCCAGTCTCTTGGTTCACCCTTGAAGTCCCCAAATACTGTTATTTCTAAGCCTTTCAAACAAGATCTGAGAGAGAGGGGGATTTTATCTACTGTAATCAAATCTATTTCTAGAAAACACTAAAGTGTCCTAAAATCCAAGGAAATGATAAGATCCACATATTTTCTTCTGTGTGGTTCATCTATTTACCTAAGAATTTAGACTAAGTTCAGGCTCCCTCACCCACTGGCATCACAAGGAAAACCTAGACGTCTGAAAACCACAGGAAACGTGTGGCCAAAAGCACGGTGGGGTAAAACCAAAACCATAAAGCAGATTTCATTAGGTCTCTCTGGTACATCAATCTTCATTATTGTTGTTTTATTCTATCAGTGCATTCCAGGTCACAGCAAGTTAGTAATTTTGCCATATCTTTCACTGCCTGGCTTTATGTAAGTGCTGCTAAGAATAAAATTAAGCAGTGGGAGAAAAACATCAGTTTGGTGTCTAAATTTAGAAAACTTGATGAATAAATCTCTTAAATTCATTGTGTGGAGAGAGAAAAGCAAACCATTCCTTATTGGAAAGATGAAATAAATAGAAAATAAAAGATGATTATCTTTATAGTTTAGAACAACTCTCCCTCCTCCCCCTGACCTTCTTTTATTTACAAATGAGTATATTGGTTGAGTGTGTGTTTTCATTCACATAACCTTCAACTTGAATTTTAAAGAAGATGCAATCTGAGGCAAGGAATCATGCAAAAACTTGTTATTAGAGCCATGGATTCAGTATGTATTGGGGTGGGGGAACTTTATGAGTACCTACTCATGTGATATGAATCATCTCCTGAAGATCATAGAAAGCAGGTGCCCCAACATTCTGCACTGCAGACATCTGCCAGGCTTTTATCCTCCTGCTCCACCCTCCCGCTCAACATCTGGTAGCCCCTTCATCCCTGTACCCACCCCCAGTCCCCAACTGCCTCCCAACATCTGCCACACACTTCTCTTAAACTCAGAAGTAAATCCAGTCAAAGGCTCGGAAACACAATGCCCAAAGGGTGGTGACCTGGAGTCACATGCTGGGTGGGAGTGAGCAGGGTTTGTTGTTGTTGTTGTTGTTGTTTTCCTAAACTTTAAATGAATACACAATGCACTTGGAAGAATGCTTTCATGTCTAGCTGGTTCTCACTGAGAAACTTGTTTAAAATTGAAATCCACAGTTAATATTAACCTTTTTTAAAGTTTTAAATCACTCCGGCAATTCGAGGGTAAGAATTGAAAGAAATAATAATTAAGGAATAAAAACAATTTTATGCAGCTGACATGCCGCTTACGAACAAAGAGAATTCTGATAGGGGAAAAAAATGGACACAATACATATGTTTTGCCTGTGAAGTGCGAACTCACTTAAAGGAAGTGTCTTAAGCAGAATCTACAAAAGCGTTTTGAAACCTGTTTAAGGAAGTGAGTGCTATTTGAATTCCACATCAGTTTAGAAAGTCCCTCTTACTCTTTCCAATGCCTTATGGCACTTCCTGGTTTATAGACCCCCTCACTCACCTAGGGGTAATGTGAAGTCCCCTGGCTTTGAACAGGAAAATAACTTCTTGGTTATTTTCAGGGAGGCTATCACTTCTCCCTGAAACACTTCACCTCACTTAAGACACCTGACTTAGTTTCCCACGAACAAACTCGTCATCCAGGCTATACCACTCTGACAGTTTGTTGTTTACTAGTTCATGGTACTTACATAGGACTACACTTGAATAAATTAACTCCCCAACTATTTCCTTCCCTTGCCACACACACACACACACACACACACACACACACACACACACAATTCGCCATCACCTCCCATCTTTAAACCAACCTTTATTCCTTTTCTCCAAAAGAAGAGGTGCTTGCTCTTTCTTTAACAAGAGGATATGGATAAAACTACACAACCCCACATGTTCTGGGCACAGGTGAATTCCTAAGGTGGGCCTGGCTTCTGAAATAGACATTCCCAACTTGAAACCACTCTGGGCTTTGGAAGGCTGCCAAGCTACTGGATGCATCACAGAGACTCAGCAGGCCAGAGCCCTATCAAAGCGTTTTATCATTTCATTACACACTTAAATTAGTAATTACTTCTGGGACATTATTTAGATTCTTTTGCAGTATGCAATTTCTTGTTTAAAAGTTTAAACTTGGGTGGTCACTGTTCATCAATTGAAATACTTTGCACATATGTTTGTCTGTTTTGTTCTCTGCAAATGCTTTATTTCACTGCCTAAGAATGCTAAAAACAAAGGGTTATATCAACATTGTTTTCCCTTTTGGTAGTTACCTGAATTGGGGAAATTTCTGTGCTTATTAAAATGGCAGGGGAAAGCAAACTTAGGTTGGAAGTAGAATTGTAAATGATCTTTGCCGGTTGAAGTTATCACTGGCAAAATGAGGGACATAAATAAAATCTAGGGAAAGAGACACAAGCTGAAATAATGCATGGTACATTGGAAGAGCATTTGAATGGGAGGTAAAAGGCTTGCCTTCTAGTCCAGGTTCTGCCATTAACTTGCTTTGTGATGTTAAGCTTGCCACCTCACCTCTCTGGGTCTTGGTTTTTCTCAACAAAAATGAGAAAGCTTGTCTAGACACTTTTTTAAAAACTTTGCATTATGAAAAAATTCAAACATTCACAAAAGTAAATAAAATAGTATAATAACCCAGCTACAATAATTGTCAATATATCTTCTTTCATCTATACTTTCCAAATTTTTCCCCACCCTTTCCTGCTGACTATTTTTTAAAGCAAACCCAAGTCATTATATTTCATCTGTAAATATTTGCGTATTTCTAAGAGAAAGAAACTTTGTCTTAATCACAATACCATCATCACATCAAAACAAATCGACAAAACTAAAAGCCAAAGAAAAAAATCACAACAATCATTCTTTGAATCCTTTCAACTCTAACATTTCAAGGCCCAAAGCCTCCCACAAGCTAGACCTGAGTCAGTTACAGCCACACACTCCTAAAAACTGAAGCCTTTTTTACTGGATTCTATAAACGAAGAAGATTTTTAGCTCTTTTACCTGATAGACTTCACTAGTCTCCAATTTTGGACTTCATACAAAAGAGGAACATGATAAATTTAGGATTGAGCAACAAGCCAACCAAAAGATTCAAGTTTTCAAAGCGAAGGCAGGTTTCTCATAAAACATTAAAGAACTAGAATTATTCTTACAAAAAGGATCCACACCAAGGAAGTAAATTAGAAACAAGAATCATTCGTTTGTGTACTTTTTCAATCATTCATTCAACAAAGTAGTATTGAACACTTGCCTGGTGCCAAGGTCATTGGTAAGTTAAGGGAATGCAAATGAATGACAAAAAGTATCACCCACAGTCAGTGTGGAAAAAGGTAGTCTCCAGCTTCAACCAACGAAAAATTAGTAGCAGTGGGTTAAATATGCAGTGGGAAGATTAGCAAAATACTGGAATAGATTTTTAAGAGAATTTTTAGAGACAGGAGAATTCCATTTTTATTTTATTTATTTTTATTTATTTTATTAAATATGTGTAGAGAATAGAAAACATTTTAAGATAACATTCAAACCTAAGATTTTCTAAACCCTGATTTGATCCTTTGGCAAGAAAGGTATAACATAAAGAGTAGATATTACAATAATTACTGTTTCCTAATGTTTGCATCTGTCTAGTACTCAGAGTTATCCACATATAAAGCAAAAACACATATAAAGCAAAATCCACATATAAAGCAAAAACACTGAAAATACAAAATATAACCTAACCTCACCTCTCCAGACAGAAGCTGTGGGTATACGAAACACAACTGGAAGACCAAGAGGTCCATCAAGGGTCATTTCAATCTTTCTTCCCCCCAGTGTCCCTCCTTGTGGGATACCAAACTCTATTATCTGCTAACTGCAAGATTATTAGTTGCTGGGTCACCACAGTAATTTTGATATCAACAGCTTGAGAACCCAGTGACTGAGAAAGACCACCTAAGGAACCTCAGCCACCTGCAAAAGGGCAGCCCTGACCAACCGGTGAAATGAGAAACATCTGCCTGATTGACTTCTCACTCTTCATCTCCACCCCATCTTCACATTTTTTGACAAATCGGACCCTCCTTTAGACTAAGCCCTGGCTCCTGACTTTTCATTCTTCCCCTCCCTCCCACTCACCCCAACCGTAGGAATACCCTATGTTATGTCCCATTCACTCAGAGCCATTCTTTATCAGAAAGCTGATTTTTTAAATAAAAAGATAATGTGAGGGGAACAGAGGTAGCTCAAATGGTTGAGCACCTGCTTCCCATGTATGAGGTCCTGGGTTCAGATAACTCCTAAAAAAAAAAAAAAAAAGATAATGTCAACTATGCAGGGGGATGGGCAGGGAGAGGATTATATGGAAATTCCCTATACTGCCTGTGTAATTTTTATGTAAATCTAAAACTTCTCTAAAAATAAAGCTTATTATTACAAAAAAAGATAATGTGGTTTTAAAAGTAACTAAGTGTGTCTATTCTTCTAGAATGCATGTTTTCATTTTAATGTGGACCTCCTAAATGCATTAACTTGTCATTAATAAAGAATGGGTGTTTGTATAGCCCTAAATTTACTAAGCACTTTCAGACAGATTGTCCAATTTAATAGACTTGCCACAGCAGCCCCTAAGATTTCTATCATTTTACAGATGAAGAAACTGAGGTTCAAAGGAGCTAAGCAAATTTTCATGATCACCTGACACTGGGAGGCAGATTTATCGCTGATTTCAAATCTCATCTCAACATCTAGAAACCCAGGTGCTTTATAATCTCCCTGTTGGTGCCAAAGCCTCTTGATTGGGGAGGAAGCAGCACTCTCCCTCAAGACTTGACCCTTTGCTGCCCGGTCACCAAGCTTTCTGATTCCAAATGCTTTGTTTTGTTGTGGTTGTTATTACAGTTCGTCTGTTCTATTTTGCCTTACCCCTAAGAAACCTTTCGCTGTGGATATTTCAGATGACTGTGGCCTCCAAATGTCACCACACAAGCAACCTCACACTCAACCTTAAACCCGGTCCAGCTCTCCACAGCCTGGATGTAGCATATCAGGGTGAAATCAGCCACAGACGAGGGAATACCCCAGTCTCCAGTGCATGGATAGCCAACTTCAGCACCCTTGATTGGTGTGGTCAGAGGCCAGGAAGATGAAAGCACCTATGTCGTTTAGATGACAGGTTGAGATGAGGACTATTAGATTAGCCAATGAATGAAAGAGGTGCTGTCAGACCCCTTTATAAAGCAGACAGCAATAACCCATCCTACCACCAGCTGGCTTTCACTGCACATGTGGCTTGTTTTTAAGGGAACATGGTTAGATGCATGTGCACCCAAATCTGTGTCATAAACACACACTCTTCCAACAGAGGCCTCCCAGATTGGGAATGGGTATACCTGCAGTCTAATCCCAGATAGCACTAGCTCTAGGATCTTGGCAAAACACCCACCCTCTCTGGGCCTCAGTGCCTTCATCTGAAAAATGGCGGCACTGAGCACAGAAGGTTTGGGGTGAATAAGCACTTTTACTTCTAATACCGCCTGAGAGATTTAACTTGCCTTTACTCTTACTATCTATAAAAGGAAATAATAATTATTAGGAGACATGTGAACTGCTGAGCACAGTGCCTGGCATACCATAACTGCTCAATAAATGTTAATTTGTATTACATTTAAACATGTTTCTCATCCTTTTCTGTCAATTACTCACAGATCCATGTACATCCAGAATGGAAATAATTCGTTTTGTCTTTTAAGCTTTCTGGCTTCTGTATAAACCTGGAAAATTTGCTTTCTGGTTCATAAATTCAAAAAAGTTTGATTAAGAATTTCTTTGCCTTGTTGGGGGACTTCATTTACTGTGTTATTGTATTCAACCAGTGTTGACTGAGTACCCACTAGGTGTAAGTCACATCTGAAAAATGTAAAATTTTTAAAAGATCATTGAAATAAATTCTACATAAAGAAACACACTCCTAGTTACTTTAATTTTTTTGACAGCCACTATATGTTATTGGCCCTAAGACAGAGCTATTTAAATTTGTCCAGCAAGAAAGTTTATGTACTTTAAGTCATTAATTTACTTAAGAAAATATTTATGAGCACAGACTCTGCACATGATTCTGTGCAAGTCACTGAGGCAGATTCAGGTTATCTAATCCTGGGAGCTCTGAGTATTATAGGAGAGTTGCTATGTGCACCGGTACTTATCGACTGAAGCAGTATGACGTGCCATAAAAGAAAAACAAATTTCAGAAAAAATGAAAAATAACTTCTGGCTGGAGGCAGAGGGGAATTAGGAAAAGCTTCTTGGAAGAAGGTGGTCTTTAAACTGGTCCTTTAATGGTGAGCAGGATTCTAGTGATAAGAGAAGGTGGAGTGTCACTCAGGCACACCCAGGAAGAGTGGCAGACATCCACAAAGACCAGGAGAGCCAATTACATGTCCAGAAACGTGGCAGAGGCCCACCTGGTCAGAGTGTGTGATGCAGAGAGGCAGTGAGAAGAAATGACTAGAAGAGATCCCATTTTGGAGAAGGCTTTCGCCTCCAGACTAAGTTGAGGAATTATTTAGTAAACAATGGTGAGCTACTGAAGATTGTATAAGCAAGGAGGTAACTCCCTCAGAGGTGCTTTAGGAACATCAATCTGACAACAAAAACCAGTGCTGTCATTTTTCATCAATAGATAGCACACAGATGCATGGCTAGAGTTTGGTAAAAATCTATAGGTGTTTTTGATAAGAGCAATGCCATCCACGCGCCACGATCTATTTTTCATTTTCCCTGTGAAAAGTCATACAAACCGTGTCCCTCAAAACAATTTGTTTATCCTCAATGTTCCTATACCCATCCTCCAGAGCACATCGAACATTCAGATAAAAGCATTATATCAAAACCTGCAGCCTTAATGTCAGGATGATATTGAAGGTGCTAGGCACATGTCATTAATCAGAAAAGCTCTCAGTAGCCTATCACCTCTATAATCCTGGCTTTAAATTCAAATTGCATCATATATAAAAAGAGGCTTGGTGGCCTCTGCCTATCTCTGGGGAACATTTGTTTGATTTACAGAAACAGTACACAATTTGACACACTCAGTATAATTTGTATTCACTACTTTGGAGACTCTGCCCCAGACAGAATTTGAATATACTGAAACCAGTCCTGAATTTCTCCCTTTTCCCTCTCTCCCCTTCTCTCTCCCTCTTCTCTCCTCTCTTTTTTCTGCTCTCTCATTTCTTCCTCACTGGGCCAAACAAGCTGGAGATGGAAGTGAGCAAATCCCAAATGTTATGGGTACTCTACAGCAAATCAAGGAACAAAATGTGTTTCAGCCAAGACCATTCGCACAGCAAGCAGACACTTGTAAAACTGTTATCTGGAAGCCATGAAATCGTTGATTTCACCGCGTTGCTTTCACAAAAATATTTTTGCTGGAAGAGGCCCCATTTCAGAGATGGGTGATAAGTATTTAACAACGCTTCTGCTAACAATCATTAAAGTTATTACTATTACTTAAAGTGGGGTATAAATGCATAGGGGCTTTGTGGTAACTACTGCTCACAACATCTGAAACTGTCCTCTCTTCCCAAGAGCTAAAGAGTTTGCCTATTCATTTCATATCTGCTTAATTCCTGTTTTAGGGGGCCTTGTCTTCTAAAAGTTAGCTGCCACAACCGTGACTAGACCTAGCTGTTTACTACATACCTACTCAAGGTGGTATATGCTGCTAGACACGCAGAAAAGCAAAGAAAAAAACTGTAGCTCATTAGCAAGGGAGGCCAGGAAAGCTTTAGGAAAATTCTGAACTGAGAGATATTTGTTGAAGCATTTTAGTTGTGTTATTTCTGATGGGGAAAAAAATCTAAGCTATAAACAGAAGCAGCATAAGCCAGCTAATTTTAAAGTTATAATGGCCAGTGAAGAGGTGATGATAAATAAAAAAGACAGACCCCAAACTCCAAGACAAATGGATGAAATCATAGATTTCTCGATCCTTTGGTTTGATATAATTGACACACTTCCCCTGCATCACAGCCTGGAAATTCAGTGGAAGATATTAGTTCTGAATTATTTTTTTCTCTAAAAGAGAATGTATGCCATTTTGGAATCATCACAAGTTTCAGCTGGATGGTATCCAAATAAATGACAGCTTCCTGTAAGGATGAGGAATTCAGCAATGCAGGAATGGAATCATAACTGACCTGGAAAACAAGGAGGGCCTCTCCAAACTCCAGCTACAACCTAAAACACCACATTTGGTATCTTCTTAGCAGTGACTGAATTTGAACTAGATTAGCCTAGATTCTGCTTCAACTGCTTATAAACTATTTGTGCTTAATTAACTATAGTCGAAATGTGAAGGGGAAATAGAGTGATTTAAAAGCATCTACTCAAATCTACTCAAGCCACATTTTTATTTTATCCTTTAGTTTAGTAAAGGCTAGGGGTGAGGGGTGGTCCCATGTTCTCCTTCTTTCCTTACAATAAAAGTGGAAACTAATTGCATGTTACTTTTAAAATAGTTTAGAAAATAGTTTGAAACTAGCCCATTAAAGGGCATAGCCGTCACTGAAAATTGGGCCCTAATCGCTACGCAAAGGTTGGTCACTGTAAGTTCGTTTTCATTATCTTCCCAAACACCCATCACCCTCCACCCCAAACAGAATATGCTACTTCGGAATTAAGATTTGTGGAAAGTCCAAAATGAAGCAGCATAGATGAGTAAACAGTGTCACCTAGTGGGCAGGAAAAAGAAAAATAGTGAATCTGCACAAATGGGGCCAACTTTGGGCCCCATTTTCCCCTCTGGCCATTATACTATAAGGAAAAAAGAAAGTTCCATCAAGGAGACACCAAAACCCAACCACACACAAAAAGCCATAAACCCCACAGCTTTCACTGTCTACTTCCTGCTCCAGGAAAGGTCCTACACGAATAAAAATAACAATTGGCATTCATTGACCATTTGCCATGATTGTTCAGTATGCTTTGTCTGGGTCATCTCACATAGTCGTCCAAATAAACCAATTAAGTAGGTATCATTTCTACCAAACCCATTTGTTAGGGACTTCTGGTGAGTTGTCCAAGGGCATCGAGCCTGGCTGTGATAGCCCACACAGGAATGCCTACTATGCAGTGCCCTCCACACCTGTACCCCAAGGGTAAACAAAGAGATCTCTCCAAGAGATCCAAGAGAATTAATACATATATTAATATTTATATTAGTATATAAAACAACACTATAATTAAATACATATGGAGCACTCACTGTGCTCCAGACTATTTAGGGGATACAAAAACGAATTGACATGAAGCCTACCCTCCAAGAATTTATACTTTAGAAGAAAACTTAAATTTGTAGGGCACTTTAGAGTTTGCATCATTCCAACCTATTTTCACAGCTCTATAAGTTAATTACCATCCTGCTTTTAGAAATGAAGTTTGACAATTCGTCCAAGGTCACACAGATAAGAAGTGGCAGCTCTTCCTATTTAACCATAAGTTCATCCCTCCATCTCATGCTGCCTCTTTCCTAAGTGCAGCTGCTAGAAATCCCTGGATTTATGACAGAGGGCAGAGGTCAAAGGTGACAGAGAGCTGACTCAGGCACTAGTCACCATAGGACTCAAGGGTGGAATGTTCCTCCTTTCCCTTCACTACTTCCAAACTACCCTGAGAGGAATGGCCATAAGTCAAATCTTTTAGTAGATCAGGTTGAAACAAAACATTTGCATTCCATGGGTCTCAAAAAACTAAAATTATAAGAAAATTTCTTTAACCTAAGAGAGTGTATATAAACATTCACTATATTAGAAACCATGCATGTGTCCCTAGACCTGGTTTTTCTCCCTAGGTCTAGTTTTTAGAATGCTGGTGATAAACTAAGCCTGATTTATTATATGACTATCCTGTATGGGAAATGACTAACTCTAGATATCTTTGGTCAACCTTAAGAGATATAGCAGGGGGGCGGATGTGGCTCAAATGGTTGGGCGTCCATCTCCCATATGGAGACACCTGGATTCAATCCCTGGGACCTCCCAGTAAAAATTAAAAAAAGAAAAATATGGAAGGTGTGAAGGCCACCAGGCCCCGTGTGCAGATGTACCATCAGGCCCTGCAAGCGGGTGAGTCCCCCAGGCCCCATGCACGTGTGTGCTGCCAGGCCCCGTGAGCCACACGGCAAGATGATGACGTAACAGGAGAGTGACACAAGGGAGAGCCAAGACGAGATGCACCGAAAAACCAGGAACTAAGGTGGCACAGGCCGTAGAACACCTCTCTCCCACAGGTTCCGAGGATCGAATCCCAGTGAAGACCGGAGAAGGCAATTTAGTAAGATCATAGGCTACAAGGCCAATATACAAAAGTCAATTGCTTTCCTATATACCAGCAATGAACAACTAGAATTTGAAATAATAATAAAAAAAAAAAAAAGCAGTACCATTTACAATACCCCCACCTCCAAAATAAATAAATAAGGAAAAGAAAAAGAAAGAAAGAAGTACTTAGGTATACATTTAACACTTATTAGGATCTATATGTGAAAAATTACCCATCAGCAGGGAGAAAAAAATCTTGCAGTATATAAAAATAGGTTACCGGGAATGGATGTGGCTCAAGAGGCTGAGCACCTGCTTCCCACATGGGAGGTCCTGGGTTCAGTTCCTGGTACCTCCTCAAAAACAAGAAAACAAACAACAAGCAAAACAAACAGAAAAACCTACTC
>JAQZBX010048405.1:0-20207 GCA_029593785.1 Cabassous unicinctus
ATAATATAGATATAGATCAAATAGATATAGATATATGAACAGGAATAGGAGGAACAGTGACTCTTTGCCAAGTGTGTTTAAGCTTTTGTTGAGCTTGGTTGTCTGATGGAAAGAAGAAATCTCTAATGACTGTGTGCTGCCCCAAACCAAATTATAAGAAAGAGTTCATGTCAGTTTTCCTAGAGTATCTGGGACCATTAGCTTTGTTTCAAATCCTTAATAGAATTTTAGGAGTACCTAGATCTCCTTTTCAGTAACAAGCCCCATTTGGGCTTCTTGGATGACTTTTAGGAAGGCAAAGTCTGGTTTGACTTCAGAATCTTAGGCCAATGTATTAATTTAATATTGACTATGAGAATACCTTGGAAATGAGAGTATGAATATGTTCAATTTAGTGATAAAACCCAACAACTTCGGAGTAGGCCTTGGAACCTATTGTTAGACCTTGTGTCAGGACTCTTCAAAACATCTAGATACAGTGCTACCATCAAATGTGTTGGCCTCATAAAGCTGAGGATGATAAATGTGAACTGTGGTTATGCTGGGTGAACTGTATGTTCCTCTTAATCCCTTCATATATTGATCACATAATCATAAGATCAGTGAGTTGCACTAACTCAGATGGTCTGATCCTTGACTCAGATCCTGAAGATTAGCCTGGGCGCAGACTGGCTCTGGCTTATGGGAAATAATTAGGCACCAGGTCTAACATGGACTTTAGTCACTCTGTGAGTAACCTCTAAAGCTGTGCACCCCGGGTGAAGATTTGGTGGTCTGCACACCTGTCTATCCTGGAAACTTACGTGCCTATGTGTCTCTGTCATATATTCTGACTGCATTGACCTTCTTCCACATTTTTCAAGCTTGAGCTTGTGGCCTCAGTATCACATCTTCTAGTTCCTGTGTATCCTGGAATCATGATGGTGCTGATGCATTCTGAAATAAGGACATAAATGTTTGGCAAAACTTATATTTTTATTGTTGGGTGCTACAAATTTATGGAGCTTGGCTAATTTGCATTGATCCATTACTATCACATAAACAGTTTTGAAAAGACTAGCATTCAACACATGAGAACCTAGATTATAGTTCACACAAATATATGAGGGAAGAGTCCCTAAGACTGCCTCCTCCAAGGGTTTTTCACTTTCAACCTAATCTATACTTTGTCTCCATCTATTTGGCATTTAACATTTAAATTTTCCTACCAGTTTATGGCTCCAGGTAATTGATCTTGACTGTGATTCACTGTATTTACCTGTCTGTCCTGATTTCCAGGTGGTCTTTTGCCCTGCAACTTTAATTCTCTGATGGTCCAAGAAAAATCATTGATTTTTCAGTTGTTCAGCTATTTTCTTGTTGTAAAGATGGGAGTGATGATGTGGTGGTTTGGAGTTATATACCCCAGGAAAACATATTCTTACACTTAATCCATTCCTGTGGGTGTAAACCCACTGTAAATAGGACCTTTTGATGAGGTTATTTCAGTTAAGGAGTGGCCCATCTCAATCAGGTTAGTACTTAATCCTATTACTGAAATCTTTTATAAGCCAAATGAAATTTGGAAAAATAGAGATAAAGCCATAAAGAGAGCTGCCAGAAGTTGAAAGTCGTTAGAACCTGGAATAAAAGAGAGACCAGGAAAGGCTACCATGTGCATTGCCATGTGACAGACGACCCCGGGATCAAGGATCATAAGCAGCCAGCCCTATAACACCAATCTTCAAGAAGAAAGTATTGCCTTGATGACACCTTGATTTGGACTTCTTCTAGCCTCAAAGCCAGGAGCCAATAAATTGCCATTGTTTAAGCCAACCCATTGCATGCTATTTGATTTAGCAACGAGGAAACTAAATCAGATGATTTCTAAGCTCTTTACGTGTAGGAACTGAAACCAGATGCAATCCTGGATTTTTCATATGTAAAATGGAAAAATAAATTCCTTACTGCAGGGATTGTAGAAAAAAAAGCATCTTATATTAGATCTGTCTTGCTAGATAAATGTTAATTTCTTCATTCCATCATATAACATATAAATCTACTAAAGCCCTTGTGACTTTTTATCATGTGCTTTTGTTAAGTCCAGTTCTATCCATTCTGTATTTGTAGAGTTAGACTTATTCATTGATCATTATTAAATTTTATAGATATTTTAGTTATATATGAAGCAGAAACCACTATTACATCTAATGAAGTAGACATCAGCATGGGATTTTTTTTTTAACCTGCTTCCTTACATAATTCAGATGGGTCCAATAGGAAGCATCAGGAATCAAGGGGCCAAGATCAAAAGGGAAAAGCAGTACCTGACAGAGCCAGAGATTGGAGAACCAACATTAAGATTGAATCAGACCCAAATAAGAGCCTTCCAGAAGAAATCAATTAATGATAATATGCCTTGAAACCATTTTACCCAAGGAACAGTTAAAGGACCAGGAGAAGTCTCAGCCTGGAAGAAAGGATAGGATAACCATCTTCAAATATTAGAGGGCTGTTAAATAAATAAGAAACTGAACTTTTTTGCATATGCACAGAGATTGAACCTAGAACTGATGAATAGTAACTAGAAGCAGGCATGTTCTATCCCAGTAAAGGGAAGAATTTTCTAATGGCTAATATTCTCTGAATATAGAAATAATAAAAGCCAAATGATCTCTCAGTTGTTATAAAAGGAATATAGCCAAAATTTTGGTGGCCTGGAATTCATCTGGATGATCCCAACCTCTAAGTTTTTAATTTTTTAGTGTACTTTTATATGGACTCACATAATGTCTCATGGGGTTTTCACAGTCAATTATGAACCCAGTATTATACATGTCAGTTGCAAATTTACCTAATTTAGATTTTCCTGTATTTATGTTTGACATAAATTTCCTATTAGGAGAGTTTCAATGGTCCAGGAAAGGAAAGAAAACCAAAAAAACAAAAACAAAAACAAAAAAAAGCAAAGGCTATACTCTGTCACCTAGTACCTGGGCCTCTCACAAAAAGCTGAGGTAAGTCATGGTCTAGGGAAAACCTTGAAAAAACTTTGTTGCCCATCTACTTCCCAAAATAATTTGGAAAACCCTGCATACCATTACTGACTACTAAAATTTTTCCTTTGACGTTTAAATTGTTACAAACTATATAATTCAAATGTATAAAATGCCAGTATTTTAAAGTTAAACTATTTTGGGACGGGATTTCTGGAATGTTGGAATAAGAATCACAGGAAATATTTTCCTCGAAAACAATTTTATTATTACTGGAATAAAGAAAATACTCTAAAAATTATTGAAGTGATGAAGGCAAAACTATGTTATTATACTGAATACCATTGATTGTATACTTTGGATGGATTTATGCTTACTTAATATGTATCAATAAAATTGATTGTTAAAAAATAGGAAGGCAAAATAAAAGAAGATTAAAAAAGATAAAAAAACAAAAACAAACCAAAAAAGCAATGATAAAGGGATATCATCAACATGGTGATATAATACATCCCATGGAAAAATTTCCTTTCAGAATCAGCTAATAAAAGGACAAATCCCACTTGCTTAGAACCTTGGAGGAGGATAGAGGTTGGAGAAGGACTTGACAATAGCTGAATCGAAGAAAAAGAAAAAGAATCTCCAAGAACAGGTAGGAAATTTCCATCATGGTTATGCCAGTCTGTATCCCTCCACTCACTCAGTCCCACACAACTTGGTTATTGCTCAGAGGCAGCATAGTCCAGGTCCCTGCAGCTGCAGATGCAGACTATAGAGCCACTCACAGCAGTGAGTTACAACTCATATTTATCCAAGCACAGGGACTCAAGTCTTCAGAGACCCAGGGTGCAACACAAGCCACTGAGTTGTTCTGAGTGCTGCATACAAAAGGTTCTCCAGAGGAAAAAAGAAAAAGAGAGAGACCATTGCAAAACTGTTAGCAAGAGGTGTGCACACTCAATCCAGTTTCTATTGACTGGACCAACTAAACACAAAATGGATTTTTCTGGATTGACTCACCATTCTGGATTGACTCCATCAGGCTCCCTGGGTTCTGAGGGGAGGGAGAAGGAAGAATAGGTATAACATGGGACATTTGGGTGACATTGGAATTGTTTTGCATGGTATTGCAATGATGTATACAAGTGACTATACATTTTGTCAAAACCTATAAAATTATGCAGTGCAAAGTGTAAACTTTAATGTAAACTATTGACCATGCTTCTTAGCAATGCTTCAATATGTGTTCATCAATTGTAACAAATGTACCACACTAATGAAAGATGTTGTCAATGGGGGAAAGTGTGGGAGGGGGAAGAAGTAGGGTATATAGAAATCCCTTATATTTTCGATGTAATAATTATGAAATCTAAAGCTCCCTTAAAAATAAAGAAAAATTAAATTTAAAAAAAGATTTTAAAAATCTATAGGCCATGAGATTTTTAAAAAAGGGAATTCTGAAAGTAGCAAGAGAAAAGCAACTCATCACATACAAGGGATCTTTAATAAGACAAAGTGCCGATTTCTTATCAGAAGCCATGGAGGCAAGAAGGCAGTGGTATGATATATTTAAGGTGCTGAAAGAAAAAAAACCTGCCAGCCAAAAGTTCTTTATCTGGCAAAACTGTCCTTCAAAAATGAGGGAGAGTTTAAAATACTCACAGAAAAACAGGAACCAAGAGAGTTCATGAACAAAAGACCTGCCCTACAAAAATTACTCAAGAGAGTTCTTCAGATTAAAAGGAAAAGACAGGAAAGTGTAGCTTAGAGTAGTGTGAAGATGAAGATCATCAGTAAGGGTAACGAGAAGGTGAAATGCAAAACCCAGTAGTACTGTATGTTCAATTCACAATTCTCCTCTTTGATTCATATAAGAATCAGAGCACAAGAAAAAGGCATATTTATGAAAACGGACATGCAAAATATAAAATGTTATAGTGGGACAAAAACAAACATAGAGGGGGAAACAGAGGGATATGAAAGCAGAGAACATGCATGCTTTTGAAGCTAAGTTGGTTCTTTTCAAATTAGTAGGTTACCCGATAGGTTGTATAATATAAACCCCAGGGTAGCCACAAAGAAAGTATTTTAAAATATACAGAAACAGAAATGAAAATGGGATCAGTCAGATACAACACAGAAGATCAACTGTATAGAAAAGGAGGTTGCAATAAATTAAAAGAGAGGCAAAAAAAACAACAACGATGTGAAATATAAAAACCAAAGGACAAAATGCCTAAAGTAAGTATTGCCTGTACGGAAATAGCACAGACTATTAATGGATTAAAATCCCCAATCAAAAGACAAAATTGGCAGAATGGATTAAAAGAAAGCATGATGCAACTGTGAATTGTTTATAAGAGACTTACCTTAGACCCAAAGATACAAATAGGTTGAAAGTGAAAGACTGGAAAAGATATTCCATGCATTTAGTAACCCAAGAAAGAGCTGGAGTATCTATACTAATATCAGACAAAATCTACTTTAAATCAAAGGCTGTTATAAGAGTCAAAGAAGGACACTATATATTTATAAAAGTGTCAATCTACCAAGAAGAAATAACAATCATAAATACTTATGCACCTAATCACAGTGCCCCAAAATACAGGAGGCAAACATTGGCAAAACTGATGGGAGAAATAGACACCTCTACAATAATAGTTGGACTTCTATACACCACTCTCATCAATAGATAGAATATCTAGATGGAAGATCAATAAGAAAACAAAGAACTTGAATAATATGTTAAATGAACTAGACCTGACAGACATATGCAGAACACTGCACCCCAAAACATCAAGATACACATTCTTCTCGAGTGCACATGGATCATTTTCCAGGATAGAAGACATATTGAGTCATAAAACAAGTCTAAATAAATTTAGAAAGATTGAAATCATCTTTTTTCTGACCATAATGGAATGAAGCTGGAAATCAATAATAGGTAGAAAACTGGAAAATCCACAAATATATGGAAGTGAAATAACACACTCTTAAATGATTAGTGTGCCAAAGAAGAAATTTCAAGGGAAATCAGAAAATATCTTGTGATGAATGAAAATGAGAACACAACATATCAACACCTTTGGGATGCAGTGAAGGCAATGCTGAGAGAGAAATTTATAGCCCTAAACATTGAAATTAAAAAATAAGAAGGAGCTAAATTTAAAGACCTAACTGCTTACCTGGAAGAACTAGAAAAAGAACAGCAAACTAACCCCAAAGCAAGAAGAAGAAACAAAATAACAAAGATTAGAGAAGAAATAAATGAAATTGAGAATTAAAGAACAATGGAGAGAAATAACAAAACCAAAAGTTGGCTTTTTGAGAAGATCAATAAAATGGACGAAACTTGAGCTAGACTGACAAAGAAAAGGAGATAAGATTCAAATAAATAAAATCAGAAATGAGAGGGAGACATTACTACTTACCCCAAAGAAATAAAAAGGATCACAAGAGGATACTATGAACAATTGTATTTCATCAATTAGACAACCTAAATAAATGGACATACCTACTCCTGGGAGAAAATATTTGGAAACCACATATCTGATAAGTGTTTAATATCCAGAATATATAAAGAAATCCTACAATTCAACAATAAAAAAACAAAGAACCCAATTAAAATATGGGCAAAAGACTTAAATAGACATTTCTCCAAAAAGGAAAAAAAAATGGCTAAAAAGCACATGAAAAGATTCTCAACGTCACTAGCTATTAGGAAAATACAAATGAGTACCACAATGAGATATCATGTCACACTCACTAGAATGGTTACTATAAAAAACAAATCAAAGCAGAAATTAGAAATGTTGGAGTGATTGTAGAGAAATAGGAACATTCATTCATTACTGGTAGGAGTGTAAAATGGTGCAGCTGCTGTAGAATACAGTTTGCCAGTTCCTCAAAAAGCTACATACAAAATTACCATGTGACCCGAAATCCCTCTACTAGGTGTACACCCAAAGGAATTGAACAGTTATTTGCACACTGGTGTTCTTAGCAACATTATTCACAATTGCCAAAAGATGGAGGCCACTCAAGTGTCCATCGACTGATGAATGGATGAACAAAATGTGATATATACACACACAATGGAATATTATTCAACCATAAAAAGGAATGAAGTCCTCATGCAAGTGACAACATGGATGAACCTTGAAGACATTATGCTGAGTGAAATAAGCTAGACATAAAAAGACAATTATTGTATTATCTCACTGATATGAAATAGTTAAAACGAGCAAATGCATAGAGTTAAAATCGAGAATATAGATTAACAGGGGCCAGGTTGGGGGTAGAGAATGAGGAGTTAATGCTTAATTTGTCCATAATTTCTATTTAGGTTGATTGTAAAGTTTTGAAAATGGATGGTGATGATGGTAGCACAATATTGTGAATGTAATTAACAACACTGAATTATATATGTGAATGTGGTTAAAATGGGATTTCAGGTCATATATATGTTACTAGAATAAAAATTAAGAGATAAAAGATAAGACTCTATAACACAGTGAATCCTATTGTAAATAACAGACTATAGTTAATGTTACAAATATTAAAACGTTCATTCATGCATTATAAATAATGTTCATAATAGATTGTTATATGGAAAAAGTACACCTAATGTAAATTATGGACTATAGTCAGTAGCACAATATTAACATTCTTCTATCAATTGTAACAAAGGTACTACACTAATGTAAAGTGTCAACAACAGGGTTGTGTATGGGAGCGCTGTATTTTTTGCATGATTTTTCTGTAAACCCACAACATCTATAATTAAAAAAATAAAAAAAGCAATGATGAAACTCACGAAAATTGTTAAATCAACCATTTTAAGACTCTGGATATTGATCATAGATCTTAGTATAAGAGTAAAAACTAATAAATCTAGAAAAAATCATAGGAGAAAATCGTTGTGACATTGGTTTATACAAAAATTTCTTAAACAAGACATAAAAGTACAGAAACTGTAAAAGAATAAACTGATAAAATGGACTTCATCAAAATTAAAATTTTTTTCTCTCCAAATTCTCAGCTAAAAATAGAACAAGTCCAATATTTGGGAAAATAAGTCAGATAATTGGGAAAAATTTTTGTAAAATATATCTGAAAATGTGTTTGTATTCAGCCTGCAAATGAACCTTGATATCTCAATAAAGACAAATCAATATAAAATGGGCAAAAATATTTGAGCAGACTCTTCACAAAATAAAATATATGAATCATCAGTGAGCACAAGAAAAAGAAATTCAACATCACTAGTCATCAGTGAAATGCAAAATAAAACCAAAATGTGATATTACCACGTGCCTACTAGAATGGTCAAAGTTTAAAAGGCCATTAGTATCAAATATTGATGAGAGTGTGAAGCTACTGGAAATCTCATACATAACTTGTGGAAATGCAAAATGACACAACCACTTTGGAAAACAATCTGGCAGCAGCTTAAAAGTCAAAGATCAAGCAAGGTAATTAATATTAATACATTTAAAAAACATATTCACTTTCTGATTAATTGCTTCCTAAAACACAGAGCTCATAACCAAATAAACTTTCTTCTTCTCATTAACTGTTTTGGCCAGGGAATGTTTTGCCTCTGGTTCCCACTTTTATCTTTTCAAGAAAAATAAAAAGAAATCATCTATTCTCATCATAAAGGCTTTACTAGAAATTAACAAAATTGACTGCCTTAAAAATTTGGTGATCAATATCTGGCCCACAAATTTAACTTGTTAATACTCACAGATTATGCCATCATAATTATTATATGCTTTAGGGGGCCCTTTTAGAATTTGTAAATATTGTGAAAACAGCATTGATGGCAGATTCTAATTTGAATCCTCAGACTTTAGAGGTTTCTGGGACAGTAGGCAAATTTCTCCCATGGATTTCCTTCCATGATTTGGAACAGCCTCTGGCCGAGCACACAGAGGAAAGGCGGTGCTCATCATGAGGCTGCAGCTCTCTCTGTTCATGCCGGTAGAAAGGCCCAGCTTTGGTCGGAGTCTCTTCTGGCATGCTTGGAAAGCTGCAATCTGTGTCGCTTTGCAACTGGACTCCATCAATGTAAGATTCTTTTTTGTCTGTTTCAAAGAAAGTGGTACAGGCCTGGTTTAGTAAGTATGCCTACCCATAGTTTTTATTTGTGCATCTATCCACAATTTCCTATTTCTGTACAATCTTTCTATCAAAACTTCACGCACCTTAACCTCTTTTTATTATCTGTATGATTATATAACTATCACTTCTTCATCCATTGATTTATTTTTTTCTTCTCCTTCACTTATCTGAACTTTCCATCTGTGTAAACTATCTAAATTATCACTCCCTCTTCTCTTCCTTTTTATCAGTATCTTCTGTGTTTGGCTTTAAAATAACTAGCAACGCTGTGTAGTCAGAACTGCTAAATTACTTTTTTCAACATGGGTGTATTTCCCTCTACCTTAAAGTTAGTAGTCCTCAAAATCTCATCTTTAGCTATCCTTCTCTTCTCTAGTTTTTCACCAAACCATCAAGATAATTAAAATTTCCTTATAGGAGGTCATATTGAAAATAGAGATCATATGTCTTCTGAATATCCTATAGCTTACACTGGGTAAACCAGGAGAACTTGATCCTTCATTTTCTTGCTTCTCCATTTCTTACAAGCTAAGGGGATATCCAGAACAGGCTTACCTTTGAGTATAGATGAGAAAAGGGGGAGCCCCTGAAAGAGAACTGTCATCAAGCTATAATCCCATTCTGCTCTCCACTGTGCCTGGAATTTCTGTTATTACCATCCTATCACAATGTGGAGAGCGAAGCCCATACCCCCAGTCTCCCAGGACAGACATGTTTGGCGCCATCTCTGATACTTGCCTTTCTTTCACCCTCTATATCTAATTTCTGACACTCTAAGTTTGAAGTTTCTCTTTTGAAGTATCTATGAAACATAATTACTGCTCTTTAGTCACCCTGCTACCTTGCTATTTCAGATATACTACTCACTATTAGGGCATGGCAAGTACATGGATAGAGGGGAGGAGAAGGCTACATGTTCTACGCCTCCACTCCCCGCCCCCATCTCCCCTGACTCCCTCCTCCCTGAAAACACAACAAATCCCATATTCCTGCTAATAGTGCCTGAAGTTGTTAAAACAACACATAAATTATTGGAAAATCAAAAGCTTTAACATGCAAATCCCTAGGAGAGTTTGTGCTGGCTTTACTGAATTTTAGCCAAAGTATAAATGATAATGTAGGATTCCTTCAAATCATAATCTGGGCATATGCATAAGCAAATGGGAAGTCACCCAGTGCCTGAATTGGGACACAAACAAGAGTGGAAGGTCAGACTATGCATGTTCAGCTCATTCTTGGGCTAAGGTGAGTCTTAGGAGCTGCTTGAAAAAGGAAATATTCTGGTTTGTTCTTTTTCTAGTTTATGAGATATTAGAAGATATAAAATAAAATAATATTTGATTCCCTAGACAAATGATTTTCACAAACTTTATAATTAAATGAGATGAGAGAGAGAAAAAAAGTGAGAGAAACAAAGACACAGAGAGAACTGGTTTCTTTACTGTAAAACTTTTCAGAGCCTTAGTATGCTAAAAACTTTGTGAATTTCCCAGTGGGGATGAATGTCTAGGTCCCTTCCTCAACCCTATTAACTGTGCAATTCCCATTAACTTCTCACTGAATGAGTGCTTCTCAGAACTCTAAGAAACACAGTATTTGGATTTTTCTCTCAGTGTTGTACTGAACCAGGCATCATTTTACCTTAATATTTGGTTGGTGTGTGTATATTTCTGTAAGATTTTGTAGTTCCGCTTTGAAATGTGAATCCTTTCATTGTATAACTACTGGAGGAATGGAGAATGAACTACTTCTAGTGTCTACTAGGTTTTCTTAAAATTGTAGGTCACCTTTTGTGATTTAAAAAAAATCAGGATGATAAAGCATTTTGAAGTCCATGTATGCTTTGAATAATCTTCTAAACATGAGAAGCTTCCAACTGAGACAATCTTTTCTCTTGCAACTTCGTTATAACTTTATTCTTTGGTTTTCCATCAGCATACTAAATAATTCAATAACCTCTAAAATAGTATATTCTAAAGTTGTACCCAAAAACTTCAACAAATAAATTGCCTAATTAATGAGGATTTTTTTATGAAGACAAATTTCTCTCCCCTCCCCTGTGCCAAGACATTGCGGTCACATCTGTTTGGTATGAGTAAAACCTGATGGGTTCAAAGGAGTTTCTCCTAATGGCACATAGACAATTTTAAACAAACTTGAAATTAAACATGTTGAATAAGTTTATTTTAAAGAGAAGCACATTGATGGATTTTCCCCCTCAAATTCTGGCACAAACTATTTCAGGCACTGGGATAATTATGTTCATGGGATTGCTAATGAGAAAACTGTCCCAGCTCAAGACCTAGTTTGGGAGAAAAGAACACACTGAAGGTATAGCCATGGTAGTTGTGCAGACTCAGCTCCTGGAATCTTAAATGAATGTGAAAGAACAAACTCATAATCAGGACAACTCAGATGAGCCATTAATAGGCCTTCCCTACTTAAAACAGCTAAGAGATTCTTGTGATTTTTAAAAATATGTACATACCTTAACTACTATTAAAATGAATAATTTTAAAATATTGTATTTTCTCTGAGAATATTTCACATTTAAATACAGTTTTGAATGATTTCAAGAAGAAAATTCATATTTATCAGAAGGCAGCCTCGTGTTGAACACATAGGCTTTTGATTCAGGGAAATTTGCTATCCGTCCTTGTTTTGCCATTTCCCATTATGAGATTCTGAGCCTAGGCAAATTTCTTGCTATTCTTTGTTTTCTTCATCTGTGACTTAGGGATGCTATTTTCCACAGAAGTTTTTTGAGAAGAATATAATAGTGTATATAAAGAGCTTAATACAGTACTTGTATAAAATAATACTCAAAAGGTTGCTTGCTATTACAATTTTTGATATTAAGTAGTTTAGTCTTTGTTTTTAAATTATAAAACACACATTTATTGTATAAAGTAAAACTTTGGCAACTGTAGATTTCATATTCAGAGTTTTTACACTTTTCAAAGGACCCTAATATTTCGTAACATGTGTTAACCTGTGATTTTCCGGATGTTTAAATTTGAATCATTGCAAGACTGCTGTGTCACTCCATTTATTGATTATTTTAGTAACATATTAATAGAGTATTAAGGATCTGATAGAATCACAAAATTGTGCGTTCTGGTTTATCACATATTTTGCATAAAGGATATACTGTGCTGCATATGCATTCCCAAATCTGAGGATTCACGAATGTCTTGGTATATATTACTTTAAAATTGCAAAGGAACTTGTACATATTTACAATTCTACCAGCAGCAAACCCCAGTACAATTTTTCAGACATTGAAAATCTTTTTCTAAACATTTACAAAGAAACATTTTCTTTGTGTTTCTACCATTCAACTCCGTTTTATGAAGTGTCTTACTTTTGGGGGTTGGCCCAAAAAAATGGCATTTCTGGCCACCAGTTGAATTTAGGTCAGTATAGGTAGAGGGTTAGTAGGTGTATGGGTCAGGAGAAAAGGCGCCAAATCCTAGATTGATGCTGAAGTATCACTTATTAGAAAAACAAGATAGTAGCACATGTCCAGAGGATCAACAACTTGGGGGTTTGAAGCTGTCTGTACCCCAGAGAAACATGTTCTTAAAGTTAATCCATTCCTGTGGATGTAAACCTATTGTAAGTAGGACCTTTTGATAAGGCGACTACAGTTAAGGTGTGGAAGGTGTGACCCACCTCAGTTAGAATCTGTCTTACTCTTCTTACTGGGGTCCTTTATAAGAGAATGAAATTCAGACAAAAAGGGAGAACGTCACAGAAGCAAGAAGCTGAAGGAAACAAAACTTGGAAGAGGAGAGACAAACAGATGCCACCATGTGCCTTGCCTTATGGTAGAGGGGTCATGGATAGCCACAGCCAGTCTTTGGGAAGAAAATATCGCCTTGATGATGCCTTGATTTGGACATTTTCTCTGCTTCAAACTGTAAGCTAATCAATTCTCTTTGTTCAAGCTGAACCATTTCATGGCTTTTGCTTTGAGCAGCCTAGAAAACTAAACAAATACCAAGAATGATTATAAGGGAAGCTTTCTGTTCTGCTTTCAGATCAGACCAAGTGAATGTTACCCAGTGTTAGCCTGGATTTTCCTGCATATTTTTTCCCCTGAGGTAGGGTCTACTTTAACCAAGGCTGATTCAGCAAGGTTGGAAAACAGGGACACAACCACCCACCTGCCCATCCACCCCTGCCAATCCATATTTATGGAATGCCACATCTTCTTTGTGGGCTTGGGCTTCCCTAGGTGAGCTATGTTCCCAAATCTTTGCTCAGATACAGCACCCTACACTTTGTCTTTGTTCTAATGATTTTTTGTTTAAGATCCCACATTCTTTTGTGATATGGGTCTTGACATTACTCTGTTCTCAAAAACATTCTTTATCTATATAGCTTTTCCAAAGGGCCATTTTTTGTTTTATTTTTGAAAATCATTTCTCTTCAGCAAATTGCTCATCTATAAACTCTTAAAATATTTTCCTTATTATAAAATCAATTGATGCTTATTTTATGAAATATAGAAAAATATAAAATTAAATTCATGCATCATACTCTTGATAGTATTTTAGTGTCTTTGCTTCCAGTTATTTTCATGTATTTTAAAATTTTTAAATAAAGGCATGTTATGTGTTTACTCACATACACACATATATACAGAAATAGTGGTTTGTATATATATAGTTTTGTTCTGCTTACTTTGATTTAACAATATTTTAAGAACATTCAATTTTCTCTTTTTCTCTTTTGTTGTTTTGGCAGATATTTGGTTTGGTTTTACTTATCCATTGACTTAGAAAGTACACCTCTAGCTTTCAGTTTTTGTTAAATATTTTAAACAATATAATTTAACCTTTATATCTCAATGCCAACATTAAAAATAAAATAATATTGTTTGACTCCCATCTATATAAAAGAGAAAAGAAAAGCAGCACACTTTTTCTTCCCTCTGCTCTCCACCCCACATTCTCCATATTTATTATTACCAGAAAGATATTTTAGGGCCCAAATATTTTAATGAAATTATACTTTGAATTTTACTTTACCCTGTTGCCTTTGAAGAATAATTTTTGACTTTTGCTTTCTGTTTTGTAATCAGATTTACAATGATAATTTAAGCTTCTCTATTTAACTGCATTTTATTTCTTACCAACTCTAATGCCTTCATATTTTCATTCTTGAATTCTGAATTCTGATTCCTCTCTTGGTTTATTTCAGTAAATTTTCAAGTGTTTTAAGAAAAATTCCTGGGCAGTGTGTTCATTGAGCTCATGCACATCTTAGAATGACTATGTTGAACCTTCAAATATGAATGAGAACTTTCTAGACACTAAATTTACAGTATTTCTTGGCAAAACTCTATACTTGACTTCTGGTTCAATATGATTGCCTGAGCATATATATTTATCATCGCTTTCCCAAATATTATTGGAATGAGGAAAGAAGCATAGAAATCAGATAAAATCCATAGCTGTGCTGAAAAGTCAGAAAGTATATATTCATAGCCAGACCATTAAGAAATTCCTAGAATATTTAAACAGAGTTGGGAAACCTGCAGCATCAAATAGGTGCGAGACTCATAAAACTCTCCAGAAGATAAATTTAAAATCATAGACCCACATGCTAGGAGAGGGTGCAGAGGTGGATGGTCATTCAACCAGCATATATATATTGAATTCAGATATATTATGATTAACCGAGACAAAATGCCTGATCTCAAGAAATTTCATATAAATGATAATTAAAACTTTGCAGCAAAGCACCACATGTCACCTATGCTTCCTTGAGCATGGAAGCCACCTGATGTGTTTGCCCCTGGCAAATGCTTAAAATGCCGCTCTAAATAAAGTGAGAATCATCACTGCCACAGGAGATGTCAGAGCAAGGGTTGGGTCAGGAGAGCACAGCAGAGCAGTGACCTAGCTATTCAGTTAGCTTTTTTGCTCAGCTGGTTCTTCCCTGGTGGCTTTGTTTCTGACTCAGAACTACGTCAGCGGTCAGTAACTCAAATATGTATGGGGCAAGGCAGATATTTTAGAGGAGAGACAGTTACTGGGGACTGTGTTAAATGGTCATGGAAATCAGATTTTTATACGAAGTGCCCAATATTTTATTTTTGGAATCGAAATTTTTAAAAAAATAAAACATTCTATGGGTGAAACAAAAAGCAGGTGAGGGCATAATATTGCCTCTTGACAACCAGCTTGTAATGTTCACTCTAACATGTTATGGAATACACAGTCAATTGTTTTCAAAATTGCTATTAGATTTCATGCTGGCATGGGATGGCATCACTGATTTGAGCTGGCTTTTTTCACAACACAGAAGCCAGTTTGTGACCTATACTAGCATTCTGTGGAATTCACTGCCTACAGTTTTCTAAACTTCTCTGAGAGTTGATACTAGTTTGAATAAAGCCACTCATTTTTTGCTGACTTTCTGCCAAACCACAATTTTACATGGGTTTAAAAAACAGTCACGGCTTGTTCAACAATGATTCAGTTATCTACTGTGACATAATCCCCCACATCCAAAAAAAAGTTAGTGGCTTAAAACAAGAGCAAATTATTATTTCTCATGACTCTGTGGGTTGGCTGGGGCTCAGCCGGATGGTTCTTTTGCTCCCCTTGCCTGGGCTTGAGCATGAGTCTGCATTCAGTGAGAAGCTCAGTTGGGAATGGCTCACATAAGATGGCTTCAGGCCTCGCACCACATGTCTCTCCAGCAAGGCAGTCGTGCTTCTTAAGTGATAGATGTAATCTCTGAATCAAAGATTCCAACATATTTTAACTCAGAAAACTGATTGATAATGCACTCATCTGAATAGGTTTATTTTTCACAATTTGAGAAATATGAACATTCATTTTCTAAGGGAAACTGGTGCTCTTATATGTCATATTTATTTCAGTAACCTCCCCACTGCCTCAATAACAAAACATGTAATTCCACTCAGAAATCATTAACATTTAAAATCCAAGACTTTTGCTAAATATTGCATCCTGTGTCTAAATAGCATAACCCCTAATGATTCCCTTTTCCAAAGGCATAGCGTGGGTCCCTAGGGCTCTATTACATAATTTGGCTTGGTTTAAGCATAGGTCTCCAGAAAACCAATATGAGTCTTGAGGTTGGGAAGTAAATTGTGTTTTCATTCTTTTTGCAAAAATGTCTTTTTATGTGTTTGAAAGAGGTAAACAATGAGTCATGTCTTGATGAAAAAAGATTTGGCCACAAAATCTTAACTGTAACCAGCAACCACAAAATCTAAACCTGTGTTCAGGTTCCTCAATAGAACTAACATTATTGAGTACTTTCTGTGTGCCAAGCAGTGCACTAAGTTCCTAACATAGGAAGCTCATTTGATTTTCAGGCAACTTTCTGAAGCAGGAATTCACGTTTTATACATAAGGAAACTAACAAGTGGCAGGCCAGAAAATTCTGTAGGGGCATGGTAGCAACTCAATTCCCACCACTTCCCACTTCTTAATATAGATGAAAAGGAGAAAAGAAAGAAAACCTATAGACTCCAACTCCAGGGAAACTGAGAGAAAAAGAAAATCCCATAAACTCCAAATTTTATATGTGTGGCCAGAACACCAGAATGAACACAAGAAGCTTGATATTCAATGCCAGATGACAATGGAGCAACAGTACTAATATACTCAAGAAAAAAAGTGTGAGCCAAGGATTCTATATGCCATCAAGACGTCCCTTACATAGACAGTTTCAAACACGCAAGAACTGAGGAAATTTTCGCACAAATCCTTTATGAGAAATCTGCTAGAGGGCGAGTTTCAGTCATCAAGAGATAATTGGTGAAATTTCAGCAAAGAGACTGAGGGCAAGTCTTGAATATATTTAACTGTAAAATTAAAATTAAACCAAGGTAATAATTACCAAAAGCAAAGAGGTTGCTTGAAAACAGTTGGCTGAATTAAAACCAACTGAATTTAAGTAATCAAAAATCAAAAATGCTGCTTCAGATCTTTTGTCACTGTATTTGATCTGTGCTTTTTGCAAGAATTCCCTTTAGATGCTATATCATTTGTATATTTGTGCATTGTTGTATGTGTTGACTATGGGGTGGTCTAATATAAAAGGACAAAATAAAACAAAAATAGAAATAAAGATTTAGAACACAATAAAAGTAAAAGATTAAGACAAGAGCAAAAAAATGACACAAAAGACAGACTTAGTCATTGCAGGAATTTCAGTTTTGCTGGTTAACTAGGGTGTTCACAGATTCTGAAAAACAATAGTTACAAGTCTGGTTTCATAAAAACATCTTAAATATAAAATTTATTGCCAAAGCAGCACCTATTTTTTTCAGATCCCAGGGAGGCAATTTAAGGGTCTCTAGGTCAGCAGATTTGTGCATACTTAAAGGATTCAACAATTCTGTGAAAGAGAAAGAAATCATTGTTAGGCCCAGCAAATAGTTTTCTGGATACTACTCTGTGCCCAGAGCTAGGAGAAGAGTTGCATACGATTAAAAGAGACATGGAAGGCATGATCTCTGATGTCAAGATATTGGCTTATCTATCCATCTGAGACTGGAGGTTCACATTAGACTCAATTACTGATCAAGACAGAATAATATAAAGCTCTAAATTGGGTGAAATAAGCAGGTTAGAATGAAATCATACATTTTAAAACCTTCATTTATGTTGATAGCTGACATTTGTATAGCATTTTTCATACATTCAAGGATTGCATTTTGCTGTCACAAAATGAACTGAGGAGACTGATAGAGTTGTAATATACTTCCTCAAAGTCACATAGCTAATGATAATAGGATTAACACTTGGCATTTCCTGACTCCTACTAATCAATTGTCTGATGCACTAAACATTTTATTCTTGTTTAGTTTTCCCATATAAGTTAGTTGGAAATATCACTCTATGTCAGAAAATAAAACAAACATACAGACTGATAAATATATATGAAAAATAATGAACTTAATTCAACCCCAGATATAAATGACCAGAACCCAGAAGGTCAGGCAGACCTGGAATATTTTGAGGAATAAAAAAAGAAAACAGAGGTCATGTTCTTAATATTAGACAAAACAGTCAAGTCAAAAAAGCATTAAGCAAGACAAAGCATGGTAATTTAATTTCACACTAGAAACATAAGGCTTAACATGCCACAACTTTCATGAAGCAGAAATTATAGGACATGCAAGGAAAAATATACATAAACAAAATAATAATAGAAACAAATGGTACTTCTCTCCCCAAGACAGATCAACTGACAAAAATATCAGAAGGATATAGAACTCCTAAGCAACACAAACCATGTGAGAGTTTCTAGTTATGTATCAAATTCAGTATCTTAAAAGCAAAAAATATAATTCATTTTCAAGTGTCCATAGAACAATCACAAAAGTTCATGACACAAGAATCCTGAATATATTTTTAAAAACTAGAACTAGCACAGACAACATTCTCTGACAATGAAATAAAACCAGAAATTAATAATGATATCATAAAATAAAAAGACCCCTATCTAGAAACTCAAAAAAGACTCTTTATTAAACAACTCTTGGATGAAAAAGAAAATTAACAATTAAAGTAATACTATATTTCACTTCAAAGTAGGATAGATTAGACCCCGTAGTATACCAGTGTTTCCACTGAGAAAAACTGAAAAATGTATATACAGAGTTTAAAAATCCTCAGTTTAAGGGCTTCAGGAGAACTGAGGCCTAGAGGAGTGATGATCTGAAAAGGGCAGAACCATAGAAAGGAGAGTTGGCTTTGGCAGCCCCTTTATCCACAGGGAATTTCCTGATTCTGGATATGCACACGGGATTGAGATTTTGGGCTTTGCCTAGAAGAGACCACTGCTTGGGAAAAGAGAAACCAACAAAACTTTTGGGGCATCTATGGGGATGGAATGAAAAATGGGAGATTTTTGAGGAGTCAAACACACAGCTTGTTAGCTACACAGAGAAGTAAAAAAGAAAAGGTGAAAATGTCTGCAGAACAGAGTTTTCAGGAATCCCACGGTGCTGAGGAGACAAAGATTAAAAATCAGGTGAAAGCCCTAGAGAGTTGTGCCCTACAAACAAGAGAAAAAAGGCAAACAAGTGGTATATTGAGCAGCTGAGTTGCTGATTAAATTAAAGTGATCAGTACCCACTCTCTATGCTAGAAGAGTAAAGAATAATCTTCAGCTGGAATATTATATTATCAGTGCATTTAGAAATTTCATTGCAAAATACCTGACATTTAAAAAAAATTACATACAAGGCATTCCATGAAAGAGGATGATGTGAGGAAGAACCAAAAGAGAAATAATGGACAATGGAAATAGAACCACAGCTGAGCCAGAATTGAATTGAGTAAGAAGGATTTTAAAAATAATTACAGTTAATATAGTCAAGAACATTGTGAAAAACAGAGAAAATGGTGAAAAGTTGGAGAATTTCACTAGGGAATTTGAGTTTATGAAAAAGAATCAAATGAAATTCTGGAACTGAAAAACACAGCAGAGGAGACATAGTAGAAGAGAGGAATAATGGAATTTAAAAAATTGTTTTATAGAAAATATACTAATCGAGGCAGAGAGGAAAGCAAAATTAATGGAAATTACAGAAAAGAGCAGAAGAGACATGTAGGAAACTGAAAAGTCCTGACTTATGTATAATTGGAGTCTCAGGAAAGGAGAAGACAAAGAGAGTGGAGAAGCAGCAAACTTTAAAGAGATAATGGCTCTATATTTTTTTCCAACAAGAAAAATATCATCACAGGAATAATGAAGCACTTCATATGCACCTTGGCACTATGAAAAACACACACACAAAAAAGACAAAAACAAATCTTAGAACAGTCAGAGAAAACAGATGGTGGCAATAGGAAGAATGAGAACTGATGTTTGTCAACAGAAATAATGAAAGCCAGAAGACATTAGAATAATATCTGTAGAAGGATGAGAAAAAATAACTGCCAACTTTGAGATATATACCAATGGAATATCCTGCAAGAATAAAGTTGAAATAAAGTTATTTTCAGACAAATCAAAACAGAAAGAATTTGCTGAAGCATGCTTAACATAAATAAAAAGCTAAAGTGAAGAATTCGTGCACATAGGTAATTCCAGGCAGAAAAAAAA
>JAQZBX010048406.1:0-20218 GCA_029593785.1 Cabassous unicinctus
AAAAAAAATAAAGCCTGTGGAAACTTAGAGCCGACAGAGGAGGTGGTTGGAAGCAGGAGTGGGGTAGAGGCTTGACAAATGGGTCTTCAAGACTCCCTTTTCTGCTTCAGCCACAATAACTCCATTTTTTAAACTTACTTTTTTTAGATACAACTTAATAAGGAAGCACACAAATTTCAATGAAAAAAATTGATGAAATTTTACATATGCATACATCAATGGAATCCCTGCTCAGATTAAGATAAAGAACACTTCCAGCCTCCCCCCACACCCTCAGCAGCCTCTCATCTGTCCCTTCCCAGTCAGCGTCCTCACCAAGGTAACCACCGCTCTAATCTTACCTGTTTTTGAACTTCATATGAATGGAATGACAACGTATGCACTCTTTTGTGTATGGCTTTTTTCACTCAAAATTATTTCTGGTAGATCCATCCATGTTTTTATTTGTAGCAGTAGTTTCTTTTTCATTGCTGTATAGTATTCTATTGCACGACTATACTACAGTTGATTTATCCTTCTACTGTTGATGGACATTTGGTTTGTTTCCAGTTTTGGTATTATGAACATAGCTGCTATGAACATTCTTATGTAAGTGTTTCTGTGGCCGTAGAACTTCAGAGAAGATCTGAGGTAGCAGAGAGGAGGAGCATCTGTGAGGGGTCAGATGATGAACATATGTGGATTGTTTAACCCTCAAAATGATCTGTAAGATAGGTATTACTGTACCATTTTATAAGTGAAGAAACAAAGCAAGGTTCCTGTCCAAATTTTCCCAGCTAGCAAGTAGCAGAGCTGGGCTCTGAACCCAGGTTTGCCCTACACAGCTTTGCATGCTCCACCATGCCATGGTGTCTCCCAGGGATGGGTGCGGTGAGCCAGGTGGGTCAGTGGCAAGGGTACTCTAGGTTGAGGGGCGAGCCCAAGCAAAGGCACAGACTGTGGATGAAGGCTGAGAGTGAGACAAAGAGTGACGTGAGCTGGTGATGCTGATGATGTGACGATGGTGATCACTGACAGTGAGAACATTCTACATGGTCAGCACGTGTCTTCCAGCATTTAATACCCACAGAACCCTATGATTAGGAACTTCTGTAATTCCCATTTTTCAAATAAGGCTATGAGGCACAGAGGGGTTAAGAAACTTGCTTAATGTCACAAGCAGTGGGATGGAAGCCCAGGTCGCTGGTCTGTGGTCCTTTGCATTCATCCTGCATCATTCATCCAAGGTGTATCAAGTGCCTCCTCTGTGTTAGACACTAGGGGTGCAGCAATGAATATGTTTTGGTCCCCTGACAAGCCCTCACTGTCTTTCCACTCAAATCTAGTGGACAGCCCCTCACACATACTCTAGAGCTGTGCTATCCAATATGGTAGCCACCAACCACATTGGGGCTATTGACCACTTGAAATGTGGCCAGTTTGAACTGAGAAGTGCTGAACCTGTAAAATACACACCAGGTTTAGAAAACTTAGTACAAAAAGAATGCAAATCTTATTAATATTTTTATATAGATTGCATGTGGAAATGATATTTTTTCTTTTTCCCCATTTATTTAAAAATTTATAAATCTACAGGAAAGTTGCAAGAATAAATCATGGTTACTCATAGGCCCTTCACATGGATTCACTAGTTTTTATATTCTTTTTTACAGCTTGCCACATTTGCTTTATCTTTTATCTCTACACATACAAGCGCTCGTGCGTGCACACACACATTTTTCTTTGCTAAATCATTTGAGAATACATTGCAGATATACTAGCTGCATCTCTAAATAATTCAGCACATATCTCCTAAGAACAAAAACATTTTTCTACCTAACCACAACACAACTATTACATTTCTGAGATAAATTTTGACATTTAATTTTGAATAAGTATTCATGAATTGATCGAGAAGTTACTGCTATTACTACTACAACTGAATTAGTTGCTAATGATGATATTTGGATATATTGAGCAAAACAAAACATCATTAAAGTTATTTGCACCTGTTTCTTTTTGCTCTTTTTTAAAAGGTGGCCCCCAGAAAATTAAAGTCACATATGAGCTCACATGATATTCCTATTGGACAGCACTGTTTTAGGGTATGAACTCTTTGAGAGCAGGGACCATCTCTGTCCTGTTTGCCATGGATGCCTGGAACTAGAACAAGGCCTTATATGCAATTGCCCCTCAACACCTAATTGTTGGATAATTGAATGAATGAAAAAAATAAAAAATTAAAAATAAAAAACAACAAATGACCAAATTCAGTCCAACCCCACATCTGCTCATCCATTTCCTGTAAACATCAACTTGGACCTCTTTTTCACTTTGTTTTGTCTCTCTAGGCAGTCACTCAATTATTCTGACGATTAAAGAGAGAGTGACAGCTGCAAGGTGCCAGGCCATTGAAAGGTTGGGTATGTGGTGCAGTTTGGAGAAAAAAAATGGTCAGAGTACTTCTGATGGCAATGACAGTTACCACTTTGTGAATGCAAATTCTGTGCCCAGTGTAGCTCTCGGCACTGTAAGTGTAATAAGTCATTTAATTCTAACAACCCTATCATAGGCTCCATCAGCTCCCTTTGACAGATGGGGGGAAATTAAAGCTCAGGCAGGTTATTTCACAGCCCCCAAGTCACATAGCTGGATTGGTACACAGGTCTGTCTGATATGGCACTTGTGTTCTTAACCACCTGACACAGAACATAGAGCAGAGGGGGCTAGGGGACCCCCAACACAGGATGCTGCTGCACCAGGCCCTGTGTGTTCCAAAGAAGCTCCAGAGAGCTGGCAGCCAAGCTCTCCAGGTTCTGTGCCACGTATTATCTGTGCATCTCGGAATGGCCTGTCTGGGCATCCAGCCATCTTCTCTTTGTGCATCTTCTTTACCAGATGGCTAGACCACCCATTTGCTGGCTCACTCTCTGTACCTGTGATGTGACAATGAGCAAGCAGGTGAGTGAGCATTCCCAGGCCAGGAATAGCCCTCTCCTGTACCCTCTGACAAGCCATTCCTAAGGACAGAGTCCTGGAGAGCAGGACATCACAGCATGGCCCCAAATCACGCACTCTGGTGCCCTTGCCAGGGACATACCAACCTTACATATATCTATGTTAGTCCATTGTCCGTTCAGGTCAGGTGGTGGGACCTGGAGGCTGTGAACCCAGGCACTGGGACCAGGCAGACTGATGTTCAAGTCTGAATTCCACTTCTTATGAGCTGTGTGTCATTGGAGAGTTCAGCTCTTCTCTTCTAAGGCTCAGCTTCCTCTTCTGTGAAATGGGGATCGTAATAAATCTGTTCATGTTATGATTACTGTTGCTACTCAAAGCATGGTTCAAATCCTTCCCCCAGCCTTTGCTGACTTCCTCTTCTAAACTCCTAAACTCCTATCACACTCATCCTGATTCCTGCATGGATTAATTCTGATTAATTTGTAATGCCACTTGGATCCAGCATGTGTGTTCCCCAAGGGGCCTTAAAGACAAATTGATTAGCGTGTGATTTTAGAGTCACCCTACTCAGCCTGCTACTTCTTATCACCTGTACGACCTTGGTGAGGTTATTTCACATCTCTGAGCCTCAGTTTCCTCATCTCTAAGTGGCGATAACAATATCTACCATGTGGGGTGTTTGTGGGGACCGTGTGGCTCAGTCATGGACAACGCATGGAAAATGTGGTCATGACTTCAAGCTGTGATGCTCCTGGCAACCCTGGTACGTGTCCCCAGGCCATTTGCTCTCCCACTGCCCCAGAGAGTTGTTTCATAGGCTCTCCCCAATCTTCTAACACCTCCCCCACCCAGCCCCACTTTCAGCCTTGATCTTTCTTCCTACTTCACTGGGAATTTCTGCACTCTCCCCTCTCCATACCCACCGACTGCCTCTGAGCCCAGCCTTCCTTCCTGCTCCTACTGATGTCTGTGCTCCTGTCTGCACCAAGCCCTCCACCATGCAGTGGGTCCCATGCTGCTCTCTTACTCAAGGGCATTGCTCCAACGTTCCCCCTCACTCTCCTGCATAAAGTTTTTCTTTCTACAACAGTCTCATTCCCAGTAGCAAAAAATTAGGTTGGAAATTTCTCATCATGGAAAATAATCCCTCCCTTTACCCCACACCCTTCTCCAGCTACCACCCCCTTCTGCTCCCCTTTACAACAGAAATCCTTCAAAGGATTATTTCATATTTACAGTGTCTCTCTCCCCCTCCTCTCATTTTCTCTTGAACCTGATCCACTTGGGCATTTGCCTCAACAAACCACAGTCAAGGTCGCCAAGGAGCTCCACGTTGAAAATTCAAAGTCCAATTCTTGGTTCTCAGCTTACCTAAACTCCCAGAAGCATTTGGCGCAGTGGATCACTCTCTCCTTCACCAAACATTTAATTTTCTCTTGGTTTTTCTTTCACGTCCTTCTCAGTCTTTTTGCTGCTTCTGCCTCTTCTTCTCAACTGTAACCGTTGGCCAATTTGATGTAATTATGAATTCCAAAAATATAATTGGATCATGCTTGTAAACTGATCTGTTAATCTGGGCATGATTAGGTTATGATTAGGGTGTTGAGCCCCACCCCTTGGTGGGTGGGGAATCGACTATAAAAGGCAAGGCAAAGGACAGAGGGGGCAGGTTTTAAAGCAGTTTTTTGAGAAGCAGTTTTGATGTTGGAAAGAAGGCCCCAGGAGAAGAGAAGCAAGTCGTTCGCCTGATCGTCTACAGCTGACCTTGTGGAGGAAACAGGAGCTAAGCCCGGAGAGAAACGCAGCCCCGGGAAGAGAGGAACCCCAGAAGCCTGAACCCTGGCAAATGCCGGCAGCTGTCTTGCTCTAACACGTGGCAATGGACTGTGGTGAGAGAAGAAATTTAACGCTTTATGGCCTGGTATCTGTGGACTTCTACCCCAAATAAATATCCTTTATAAAGACCAACCCATTTTTGGTATTTCACATTAGCACCCCTTTGGCTGACTAATACATCAACCTCCAAGCTTTGGGGTGCTCCTTGTTCTGTTCTCTTTACTGGTTGTGGTAGGCTAATCCCTGAAAACTGTAAGTGCTACTTTATACTATAAAGACTTTGCAGATGTAAGTAAGTTAAGAATCTTGAGAGAGGGCGTGTAACCTGTATTATCTGGGTGCATGCTAAATGCAATCCTAAGAGAGAGACAGGTGATTTTACTACAGCCTGGCACACTAAAAAGGAGGAGCCCATGTGACCACAGAGGCAGAGCTGGGAGCCAAGGATTGCCAGTTGCCACTAAGCTGGAAGAGGCAATGAACAGATTCTCCTCTAGAGCCTCCAGAGGGAGCAAGACCCTGTGGAACCCTGGATATTGGCCTGGTGAAGCTGATTTTGGACTTCTGACCTCCAGCACTGTGGGAATACCTTTTGGCTGCTTTAAGCCATCTAGTTTGTGGTAATTTGTTATAATAGCCACAGGAATTTAGTATGCTAGCTATGCTCACTCCGCAGGTGATCTCATCCAGCCTCATTCAAATACAAGCTGATCTTATAATTTATTTTCCAAACTGGGGCACTTCTGAGAGCAAAAAGGGGTGCTAGTCACCATTACCCACCTGTAATAGGTGGTTACTCTACTTAAATCCCATCTTTGCTGATGAGACCCATACTCGAATCTCCAGCCCAGACTTCTCCCCTGAAATCCAGACCCATAAATCCAACTGCCCCTGGACGTCTTCAGATTTCTGCACCACCACAGCTCAAACTTTAAATGCCCAAAACTGAACTTTTAATTTCTCTGCCAAACCCATCCCTACCCCTGACTGTTTCTTCCCAGGATCTTCTCCCTCTCAGCAAATGGCAGCTCCAACCTTCCGCTTGCTAAGGCCAAAAAGCTTGGCACCATCGTCAAATCCCTTCTTTCTCTGATACCCCACAAAGAGCTGTTGGCCAAACCTTCAAACGTTACCACTTTTCTGCTGCCTTCCTGGTCCAAGTCTCCATCATCTCTCACCTCCATCTTAGCCGTGTACCCGGTCTCCCTGTTTCCACCCTTGGATCCAGTCATTCTATTCTCCATAGCAGCCAGAACGATCTTTTAACACAATCTGCAGATTGTTTTTACTTTATTCAGTTTTTAAAACAAATACTTAAATAGTACCGCCTACGTGGCAGACATTCTTCAGACTGCTTTACAAATATGAGCTTGCCTTAATCCTTGTAACAGCCTCATGAGGAGGCTACTTTCCCAAGGTCAAACCTCTAGTTAGTGATGGAGCTTGGATGGCACTCTGGCTCCTGAGCAGTGCTCTCAGTCCAGAATGATCCTTTGAAAGCATGAGTTGGATCATATAACACCTCTGCTTACAGCCCTCCAACAGTTTCCCATCTTGCTCAGACTAAAAGCCAAGTCTTCACAATGGATCTGATCCCTGCTTCTCTAACTATCCCCTAACACCCCTGCCCCCGGCATCATTCTGCTCTAGCTACACTGACCTTGAACACTCCAAGCCCACTTCTGCCTTACATCTCTGCACTTGCTCATTGCCTGGAAGGGTCCCACCCGCCCTGCAGAGTTCCTCACATCAGCTCCCTCTCTTCCTTCAGGTCTTTGCATAAATGTCCCCTTATTGGTGAAGCTTTTCCTGACCCCCTTCTATGACATAGCACTTCTCACTCCAGGGTGCTGTAGCTTCTGACCCTGGCTCTACCTTTCTCTGTAGCACTTATATCCACTTTGACAAATTCCATATTTATCTTCTTATCATCTGCCTCCCCCAGCATAATGTAAGATATGTGAGGGCAGTACTTTGTCTTGCTCATTGCTGCATTCTTAAAATAGCTCCTGGCACAGAGTGGGTACTTGAGAAATATTTTTTAATAAATGGATATAAATATGTGTGCATGTGTGTGTATATACCTAGATGAATTATACACCTGAATGTGGCATATTTACACACTCTTCCTGATTGGTTGCTTTGCTGTGCTGAAGCATAAAGGCTAAGAATCTGGATTCTGGAACGAGAGCACCCAAGATTGAATCCCAGCATGCACACTGATGGCGGGCTGCCTTACCTGTTTCCTCATCCATAAAACAGAGTTACGGATACCACTTACCTCATGGGTTTTCTTTTTTATCTTTTGACAGTTAAATGAATTAACAGGCACTTAGAGCAGGGCTTGGATATAGTAAGCAGTAAATAAATGTTAGTTATATATGGGCTGTTAATCTTGATTTTTGGTGAGAGATATACCGGGTTGCAGCATCATTTAAGTCTGCTGATAAGGACCCAACTTACAGAGTTGGAGCACATTGCAGTGGGGATGCTTTATTTATTTATGCAGTCATTCGACGGGTATTTATCAAGCACTTATTAGACGCCAGGCATTGTGCCGTGTGTTATAGACACGAAAATGAAGAAGTGGCTACCTCCTTTCAAGAGGCTTTCAATCCACCTAGAGAGACAACGTTTTCATTTATACAGTAAAATGTTCACTTATCAATAAATATTTTATTCATTCATCCAATACAACTTTTTTTTTTTTAAAGATTTATTTATTTATTTATTTATCCCCCCCTTGCTGCTTGTGCTTGCTGTGTCCATTCGCTGTGTGTCTTCTCACGGAGAAGGACCTCGCTGTGAGGTCCTGCTGCATCAGCCCCTCGCGCCGCGCAGGCCAGCCTGCCCTCACAAGGAGGCCCTGGGAAGCGAACCCGGGGCCTCACACATAGTAAACGGGGGCTCTATCGGTTGAGCCACACCCGCTTCCTGTTGTGAGGGCTTGCTGCATCAGCCCACTAGGCTGCGCGGGCCGGCCTGCCCTCACAGGGAGGCCCCGGGAAGCGAACCCTGGGCCTCCCATATGGTAAACGGGGGCTCTATCGACTGAGCCACTCCCGCTTCCCATCCAATACAACTTTTTAAGCCCTTCCTACAAACTGTGCTATGCTGGGTGCTGAGGACACAATGGTGAATGACAGAACCACATTTTATGGTCCAGAAGGGGAGAAGCAAGGAAACAAGCCCTTTAGGAGCCAGCTATGGGGGCAGCCAGGGAAGGCTTCTGAAGGCTGCTATCTAGAAATTAGCCATGAAAAGTGCGTGAGAGAATAGTGTTCATGAATGAGGAAACAGCCTGAGCCTGCCGCATGTAAGTGCGGTTCTTTCAAGAGACAGGAAACATTTCCAATTCAGAGAGAGGGAGGTACTGCTTGGGAGAAACACAAAGGCCATGAAGGGCCGTGTGAGCTCTGTTAAGGGGTTTGGTTCATGCCACTGAGGGGCATGAAGGTATCTAATATGGTGTGCTGGAGCTGGCTTTTATCAGCTCATGAGAGCCAACTGTTGTAGCCTGAAATTGGCCATGCTGGGAGTATTTATACAGTGGAAACTGGCAGACACTATGAATCAGGGCTGCCCCCACTCCCCTGGGAGCTGGTTGTAAAACATTTACCTGCACACTACTGGCTTTAACAAAGGTGTGTATGAAGTGTGTGCGGGGATTATAGAGGGCAAGGCTACTGGTGTTACCTTACTAGGTGACATTTAAGATCAGTAGGCATTTGCCAGAGAGGAAAGGGCATCTCAGACTGAACAAACCAAATAAGGAAAAGCACAAAAGTATGAACATGTGGTTTACATTTGGGGCACTGAGTAGTCCAGAATGGCAATAGTGTGTGTGTGTGGGGTGGGGGGCGGGGGGGAGAAGGGGATGGAGGGAGAGGTGGCACACGGAGGGAGAGAAGAAGAGAATGGGGCTAGAGGCAGATTGTTTGAGATTTGAAGACTAGGTAAGGGGCTTGGACTTTGTCCTGGGGCACTGGGGAGCCATGGCGGGTTATGGAGCAGGAGCATTATGGGCATTGCAGAGCCCTACATTTCAGAGAGCCTGTTTTGGCTGTGGTTTGGAGAATGGATTGGAGATAGGAGGCCAGATGCTGTTTCAAACGAGCATTCTTGCATGCTTGTTGCAAGTGAGGGGGTTAGGAGTAGATGATATGAAAACCGTAATTGCCTCCATGGCTTCCATTACTCTGCAGGAAGATTTGTTACCATGTAGGTCCCAGCAGCCTCTTTCTCAGCAGTTAGCTCACTACTGGTTGCAAAGCATTCTGGGAACCAAGCAAAATTGCAACCATCTCATTGTAATAAACCATGTAATGGGACTACCTTCCACCTGCTCTTGGGAGCTCCCTTTATCTCAAGTTCCTCCTAGTCAGTCACTTGGGGGCCATAGAAAGCAAGAGTAGGCACTTTCTAAGCGTCAGCTGTTGTTCAAGCCTCTTTACACGTGCTAACTTATTAAATTCCCACAACATGTCGTTGAGGGAGGAACAATGGTTTTTATAGATCAGAAAATTGGCAGAGAGAATAAGCAACTGACTCAAGATCACACAGCCAGAGAGTGGAAGAGTTGGATTCAAACTCCAGGGGCCAGACTCTTAACTGCCATGCTATATGTTGCCTCTCCCTTTTAAGATATTATGCTTATTAACCCTACAGTTAAGACAGCTCTTCATGAAATAGGTACTCTTCTTGTTTCTTTCTATATAGATGAAGAAACTGAGGCTCTGAGATGGTTTACAGGTGCCCAGTGTCATACATCCAGTGAGCGGCAGAGCTGGGACTTGAACCCAGGTCTGCCTGAATCTGGAGCCTGAGGGATGGATGTCTACAAGGCCCTGCCTCCCAGAAAGTGGAGAGAAAAGAGCAGCAAGAGAGGGAAGTTGAAGGGCCTGGCTGGGTATCTCTCACCTGAGGTCGAGAGCTCTCTAGACTATGTTGGTTGGATCTCACGTCGTATCTTCATAAAGATGAGAATTTTTGTTTTCATAGCTTGGAATTTCCACAGTGGGACACTAACATCATGAGCAACAGCTCTGCCCCCATCCACACCCACCTCCTCTCTTGGCCAAGACTTAGGTTCTTCTAGGATGTGACAGCAAAACCCTGCCTCAGTGTTGCAGCCTGCCAGTGTGTGGGCTCCCCTTTGGGTTTCAGGGAATGTGGCCTCAGAGAGTGTGTGTGTGTTTTAATGAGCAAAGAAAACCGCCATCCAGGAGCTATCTCACTTCATGTGCCAAACTGCTCCTAGGCCATAGAGTCTGTGCAGACCTGCGGTTGTGAATAGACGTTAAGTATAGAGCCCAAAGTGATGCTCAGTGGCCGCCACAGCTAGGGAAGACCTGGGAAGCTGGCACTTCTGCAATTAGGCATTGCTTAGTTTTCTGACCAGCACTACCAGCAACCGATGGTCATCTTGCAGGGCTGGTTTGGAGAAATCCAGGTAGCTGTAAGAATAACTCAGGTTTATTGAGTACTCCTCATGAAGTAGGTGCCGGGCTAAGCACTGTACATGCACCATCTCATTGAATCCTCAAGCAATCCTATTATTACCCGGGTTTAGAGATGTGGAAACTGTACCCATTAAATGGTTTGCTCCAAGATGGAGGTGAGGTTTGAACCCAAATGAGGCACACTGAACACACACTGTACACCTCGCCTTTGTGTGGGTGCAGAGAGTAGACTGTAGGGGAACAAGAGTGGAAGCACAAAGACCAGTTAGGAGGTAGTTGCAATAGTCCAGATAAGAGAAAATGATTGCTCAGATTAACACAGTACTGTGGAGGTGGGGAGAAGTGGTTGGACGGTTGGATTCAGGATATGTTTTGAAGGCAAAGCAACAGTACTTGCTGGTTTGGATGTGACGTACATGGGAAGGATGTGAAACAACAGCAAGACCTAGATATTTTCCCTGAGCAATGAAGTGTCCAGCAGTGCCATTTACTAAGTCAGGGAAGTCAAGGGGAGGAGTGGGGTGGGGGTGGATATCGAGACTTAATTTGGAGAGTCTATTAATCAACCGTGTGGAGACAGAGATTAGGGGAGAGTTAGAGGAGGTATAGGTTTGTTGTCATCAGTTTACTGATGGAATTTAAAGCCCTGGGGTGGATGACATCATCAAATGAAAGATTGTAGATGGAGAAATGGGCCAAGGTCAGAGCCTTGGAGAATCCAGCAATTAAAGGCCAAATTGAGGAGGGGTAGCTAGCGGAGGATACCGAGAAGGAAGAACGAGGTGATGATTAGAGATGAATATGGTTCCAGAAGGAAGGAGTGATCACCTGGTCACTGCTGCTGAAGGTCAAGTTAAACCAGGAAAGGTTTGACCCCTGGCTTTGGCCAAGTGTGGTCCATGGTTGACCTTGATATTCTAGTAGTGATAAACTCTTTAGACCCATTAAGTTGACTGCCCTTGAATTTCTGGGTAAGGATCCTTGTGATCATAGAGGTGGGCAGAACCAACATTCAGAGAGTCCTAGGTTTGAACCTTGGATCTGCCAGGAGCTGTGTGGCCTTGGGAAAGTTACTAAACCTCTCTGAACTTCACTTTCCTCATCCATAAAATGGGGCTGACAATTCAACCTATCTCATAAGTTGTGTTGAGACAGAGATCAAATGAAATAATGCATATGAAGTGCCAAATGCCTAGTAGGTCTTAATTTTTTATTTTCAGGATTATTATTTTTTATTATTGTCAGCTCAAGAATGGCACCTATATTTCTGAGAAAACCAATATCCTACTTTAGAGTGAGGCTTCATTAATGCCAGGGAATGTGATGAAAAGTTCTTTGTGGGTTGAGACATTCTTCTTCCTGTCTGTGTCAAGGAGCCACAGAACCTAATTGGATTTAATCTGATTATGCCAATCCTTGATTGAACCGTTAAGAAGCTTCTCATTGCCCTCTAGGAAGACACCTGATCCCTGCCTGGGCCTGCAAAGCCCTGCATGTCCACCTGTTCAGCCTCATCTCATACCATACTCCCCCACCTTCTCTCCAGCATCAGGCACTGCACATGCTGTTCCCTCTGATTCAAACTCCCTTCCCTCCCTACTTCCCCATGCTAATTTCTCATCTTTCCTCTCTGTGCAATGGTCGCTTCTTCCAGGAAGCCCTCCCTGAGCTCCTGGACCAAGTGAATTCCTTTGTTAGAAGCTGCCAGAGCCCTGTGTGCCTCTCCTTCATATTTCTAATCATACATTCTTGGTTTGAATCTTAGTTTAACCCCCAACTTTGCCACTAGACTCTGAGTGTCTGAGAGCAGGGCCGGACCTGCTTTGCTTGCCATTATTTGCCTTATATCTAGATCAGGGCCTGACACACAGTAGGAGCGCAATAAAAAGGTGTTGATTGAATGAATTAGCAGGTGTTTAATATGGTGAATAATTTAGAAGATGGCTTTTCTTTTGTAGAGCAACATAGATGTCTCTGAAAGGTTGTTTGAAAGGCAAATATAATGCTAGATCTTATTCCATTTCCTTTAATCACAATACTAAGGAGTGGGAATAAATCTTGTCCTTGAATTATAAGAAAGTCATACTTTAGAATCTGGGTTGTCTTTTCCACTTAGTTTTTAAAATGATAATTTCCTGATAAGACATAAATAATAACCCTTAAAATAGGTTCCTGACTTGGCTCAGTCACTAACTAGCTGTTGATCGCGGACAAGTCACTTAAACTCTGTGCGTTGCTATTTACCTCATATGGTTCTTGTGAAGCTCTGGTGTGGTGCTGTGAAAGCTCTTTGAAAGCAAGGTCTTATTTATTAGCCATTATTCTCAGTCTTATTAATACCAAGAAGGAACAGGCTGCGTGCCAGAGATAGTTGAGTAGATTTGCAGGGCTGAAGGATTGAGGCCACAGAAAAGAATGACAAGGACTGAGATTGGTTGAGAAATACTTAAGGGGGCTTAGAGGGAGGCGGGGGGACTAAAGACCATAAGGGTGGGGGGATGTATCCCTACCCTGCTAAGCCAAAAGGAGGGGGGGCTGTTGGTTTCTGAGCTGGGGGGAGGTGACCTGAATTAAATCATCCTGGTGGTCAAATTCTTAGAAGCCACACGAGGGAAGGAGAAAAAGAATTAAAACCCTCCTTGGCTCACAGCGGGGTGGGATGCCGGGCGCCAGGTGGGTGCCTCCCCAGGTGACCTTCGTGCTCCAGCTGCAGGTCTGCGGACCAGGTCTTGGAGGCTGTGCCTGGGAGAGCAGAGCTGCCATTGCTGCATTCGCTTACCAGGCAAATTCTACTGCCCAGTACAACCTCGGTTCAGCCACTGGGAGTGGGCAAGGAAGCCCCCAGGTCTCGGCCAAGGTGCAAAGCTGGCGGGACTGAGAGGGGCCGGGTAAAGAGTAGGGCACCAGAGGGGACCGGAGCCCCAGACAGCCCTTCCCTGATAAAGCCTGGCCTGCTGTTGTGGTCTGAGAATGTGGCCCACTGCTGCCTCCCAGCTTTTCCAGGGAAGCTGTCAGCCCCAGGTGTTAAAGAATGTGCTGGATGGCCGCATACCATTTAGGGGCTCTACACATGTCCCTACCTTCCCCCTGCCCCGGTGGGGGTGGGGAAGTTCGTTTTGACTCATGGGAAAGGACCCTGCAAACTCATCTAGCCCATCTTCCGTCTTGAAGAGATGAGACTCCAGCATCTGTCCTCAAGGCTGGAAGGAAAGACAGGTAGACTCTGCTGTCTGATTTTCACACACTCTTTCTTATCAGTCAGTCCTCCTTTCCCTCCACCTCAAATTCTTGCTCTAGTAATAAGTAGCAGCAAAGTTAGTGCTAACCACAGTCAGCTGAAAATGAGTCACTCACTCATCCATCCACCCATCCATCCATCCATCCATCCATCCATCCATCCATCCACCCATCCATCCATCCATCCATCCATCCATCCATCCACCCATCCACCCATCCATCCAATCAATCACCTATTCAACAGATGTTTATTGAGCTCCTTCTGGGTGTCAGACACAGGGCTAAGTGCTGCCCACACAGCAGTGAAAATTCCCGCCCTTGTGGAGTTTTTATTCCAGTGGGGGAGCCAGACTACTAGTAGTAAACAAACATACACTCAAGAGTCAGGTTGTGATAGGTGCTGTGAATAAAGATCATGCAGGGAGAGGAGAGAGCGTGGTGGAGGTAGTCTCCCTACGCCCAGCTCCTCCCGTGTTCTCTGTGGTTTAACAAGGCTCCTTTGGGTTTCCCTGCCCTCATTCACAGCTGCTGTGATCAAAAAGGATTTCCTCCTCCACTGTCTCGATCTCTGGCCTCTGACGTAGGTTCAGCCCCAGCCAAGGGGAGCAGGTGCAAAGCTCAAATCCCAACTGGGAGTAAGTATTCCCACTGGCCACTGGAAACAGCTGGCCTGCTGAGGCCATGGACAAGAAGGAGGCTGCGGGCTGCTGGATAGCAGGCCAAGGGGCGGGCAGGAAGCAGAAGCAGCCAGCTCCAGGCTGGGGCTGTGCAGCAACTCCTCAGGCAGCCTCCCTCTGAGGGAAATAGACACACAGGATACAGGAAGTCAGAGTGGGCCCCGCTGTCCCCACCTCCCCCTGCTCCCCAGGTCTCCCTGAATGAAATCTTATCAACAGAGAGACACTTTTCTAAACCTCTTCTTTTCAAGACAGATCATCATGAGAGGTGTAATGGCTCTCAAAGAGAAAGCCTAAGTTCTTACAGCGACCCACGAGGTCCTCCGGGATGTGCAGCCCCCACTCATCATGGGCTGGCTACATAATTTGGGGGATCCAATGAAAAAACATGACCCAGCCACATTAATTAATTCTGATCTTCCTAAGGGAGAGAATTTTGTCTTTATGTGTTGGCTTCATGGCTGCTCTGTCTCCAGTGACTTGTATGTGATAGAGGCTCGTTAATTTTTTTTTTTTTCTTTGCCAGGACCAACATTCACCAGCTGCCCTAGCAACAAAAATTATGCTTCTGAAATCTCTGGGTGTCGATTCTGCATGAAGAGCAATCGAGGTGCCCTACATGTGCCACTCACAACAGAAGGCCCTTTTTCACTAATATTTGTTGTTGAATAAATGGAAAGTGTTGAGCAGATGTGGCTGTACTGGTTCGGCTTCTTCTATTATTAAGTACTTACTGTATGTCAGGCATTGGGCTAAACTTGTGGTTCTTAACCTCTCCTGCACGTGAGAATCACCCAAGGGACTCTTAACAATCCCAATGCCTAGACCCCACCTGGACTGGCAACTTCAGAATCTCAGGGTGGGGTTTTAAGCTCCCAGGTTATTCCAGCGTACAGTCGGGTTTGAGAGCTGGTGGGCTCGCTCTACCACACTGGTTCTCTGATGTGTGTTGGAATCACCTGGGCAGCTTGTTAGCCGTTCAGATGCCAAGAGCCATTTTCAGAGATTCTCGAAGGATTCTGTCCTTCTAATAAGCTCTTCAGAGGATCTTGATTATACCAAAATTTGAAAACCTGAATTATCATACTGATAATATCAAAATGTGCCTATTTTACAGAGTGGGAAAAAGAGACTGTGAGAGGTTAAATAGTTTGCCTAAGGAAATAGAGATAACTGGCAGAACCAGGAATTTGACCCCAGGGCTTCTGGCAACATAGTCTGGGCTTACCCATTAGCTCCCCTCTCTTTCCTTCATGACAAACACCTAAGTGTGCTCCAGGAGTAGAGGGGGAAGTGGTTGTACAAAATGAAATAAAGGTAAGAATGAAAGGGTTGCATGGAAAATTGTGTATTTCAAAGATGGACAAGTGTGTACTGCCACCCCCCATGGTGAGGAAACAGGCCCAGAGCGGTGAATGGACTCTGCCCCTAGGATCACCTACCCCTGTTTTATCCCTCTCCCTCCCCTAAGAGGCAGAGCTGGGATTCCTACCCTGGTTTCCGGGGTTCAGAGCTGGGCATTTCCTCTGGCCCTCGGGTCATCCATTTAGTCATCACTGTTTGAGAGCCTGCTATGTGCCATGCACAAGCAATGATTCCAGGAAGCCATTTGTGCTTTGTGAGTCACTTGCTATGCAGAACCTGAGGCTCTGGGTGGGTGGATGAGGTGAGGGGGTAGGGGGAAGGGGTTGGGGAGGCACACCCCTCCATCTGGTGGGCTTACCGCCTCTTTTTCAGGTGCAGAGGAGACCACTAGAGGGCGATATTGGACAAGAGAAAGGAAAGAAATGCTTCGCCACTGTCTAGGACAGGAGAAAATAACACACAACGCATTTGTGGCTGTGGATTTAAACCACGAAGGGAGGCTCTAGTTCACAGAGCAATTGAAGAGAGGCTGCTTTCCCCTGGGCTGGCAGGCTGACGGGAACCTTTCTCAACCCACACAAAACGTGGGGCTGTCTTGGAGCCACCCCTGACCTTTCCAGATATAAAAATCAACAGATCAAGGGGAGAGGAGGAGAAATCTTGGTCTGCCTGGAAAGGGATGTTTATAGACAATGGGAGGTTTAAAAAAAGCCATTTTGCAGCTTCCCAGACTTTTACAACATTGATGGGAGTTAATGTTTTGAGAAATGGTATTATGATAAAGTTGTGTGCTGAATTAATTGTCCATAAATAAAACTATACATTTTCACAGATTGCTTTTTCTGCCCCATCATGGGGTAGGCACTCTCGGTTGATGAGCATTCTCTCCTTTTCCTCCACCTGCCCCCTCTTCTCTCCATGAGCCCTGGAGTCAGACAGACCTGGTTTCAGTCTGGGCTATATCGCAACTGGCTGTGTGATCTTGGGTAAGTCACTTAACTTCTCTGGGCCGCAGAGTCGTGAACTGGAAAAGAGACAAATGATGACATTGCAGGCTTGTCACGAGGTTTAAAGAGAGACTGGGAGGAAAAGCCCTGGCTTGGTGCCTGGTGCAGAACCCTCAATACCCGGTAGCCAGTTTTCATGGTAAGGCCCTTTTGCTTGGGAGCTGGGCCACGATGGAGAAGCAGGTACATGCTGCCTCTGTAGCCCCTTTCATCCTTCTCCCTTCCCCTGGTCTTACCGACTTTTCCTCTACACACCATACGTTCTGTTTTCAAAAGGACAACTAGGCTTTGGTGAAAATTCATCTGCTGCCCCACCCTGGGGCCACCACTAATTCCAGGGTTTGCACTTTGGAAGATGCTGGAATTGGAGAGGGACCCAGAAGAATGAATTTCAAATGGCAGTCTTTCAACTCGACACCTATTTAATGCTAATAATCATTATAATTATAGTAACATTTACTGAGCACATACGTGCTAAGCACCGTACTTAATGTTTTACATGCATTAGCTCCTTTCATTCTCACCACAACCCTATGAGGTAGATGTTTTATTTATTTATTTATTTGTTTATCAAGATATTTTTAAAATTTTTAAAAAAGATACTTAGATTACATAAATGTTACATAAAAAATATAGGAGATTCCCATATGCCCTGCTCCCTAGCCGTCCCACATTTTCCCACATTAACAACATCCTTCATTAGTGTGGTACATTTGTTACAATTGATGAACACATTTTGGAGCATTGCCACTAGGCGTGGATTGTAGTTTACATTGTAGTTTACCCTCTCTCTGGCACAGTTTTGTAAGTTATGGCAAGATATATAATGGCCTGTATTTGTCATTGCAATGTCATTCAGGCAATTCCCAAGTCTCGAAAATGTCCCCATATTACCCCTATTTTTTCCCTCTCCCTCCCCTCAGAACCTCCAGTGGCCACTGTCTCCACATCAATGATATAAGTTCTTCCATTGCTATAATCACAAGTCTATACTAGAATACCAGTAAGTCTACTCTAGTCCATAGTTCATTCCCCAATCCTGAGGATTCAGGGATGGTGATGCCCACTCCGCCTCTAATTGAGAGGGGGCTTACATCCCATGGGGCAGATGGATGGCACTATTTTGCTTGTGGTTGCAGACTCTCTCTGTTCCTTGGAATGGTCGTTGTCCATCATCATCTCCTTGTTAATTGTCCTGGGTGAGACCAATGAACTGGAGAGTAGGTGTTGCATCTCTTTTGAGATTCAGGGCCCAGCTGGCACATGGACAGCCCAAAGATTTAAGTCTCTTGGACATACACCTACCAACTCTGTAATAACTATAGGTTCGAATAGAAGGGGCAGAAAAGCCATGTGTAGGGAAACCACAGCTGAGTCCAAGTCTATCACAAGTAGGGCCCACTGGCAGGGCACCAAACTCCTGAGCTGTCTGCTAGATGTTTTATTATGTTCTTATAGATGGGAAACTGAGATCCTGAGAAGTTAAGTGACTTGGCCAAGGTCACACGGCTGCTAAGTGACAAAACTGAAATAGATTCGAACCCAGGTCTGACGCCAAAGCTTACCATGCAGAAGGGTGCTCTGTGTAAAATACGAGCATCACTCACTTTGCTCCAGTATGACTTCGACAAAAAGGTACAGTGTGTTGGGGAGTTTGAAAGGAAGAGGAGGCCACGTGGTCAGAGAAACCTGGAAGAACTTTCTGGCAGTGGTGGCATTTGAGAGGGGCCCTGAGGACTAGTCAGGGCTCCAGCAGACAGGGATGAGGAAGACCAGGATGTGAGAGGCAGAGGGTCCATGAAGGCAGAGGCAGGAAACTGAGACCAGAGAGGGTAACTAATGTGGCCAAGGTCGCACAGCCAAGTGGTAGAACTGGATTTGACCTGCCCCTCTGTCTGGCTCCGGAGCCTCTTCTTGGGGAGACCCCTTGTGAAGCAGTCACCAACGAAGGGAAAGGCTGGGGTACCTGTGGCTCCTGGGCTCAGCAGCCTAGCTACATTGAGACCCAGCATAACCTCCCTCTTCCTCCACCACCTAGAAATGGAGGGGGGCAGGGATCGGTGGGGGTGGGGGGGGAATAGTTTGGAATAGGACACAGTTCAAATTCTAAGACAACTATAGGAACTGTACCTTTGCACCACACCCACCATTCTCCTCTCCCCAGCCTTGGGATTGGGTTACTATCTTGCGTTCTTTCACGTTTAATCATAATAGCTCATTAACCATGTGACAGGCACTTAAACAATAATGAGGCATGAGGTCGGTTTAGAAATCTGTCTGAGGTCACGTAGCTGATGGAAGATTCAAACCCAGCCTGTGCTCCTCCTCACGATACCGTTTCCATTCCTGTCTCTTCTAGTTCTCATCCTGCTTCTCAGAACAGGCCCATAAGGCAGGGACTCACATGTGACTGGTGGGGACCCTGAGGCTCAGGAAGTCTGAACAGCAGGTGATGGGCAGGGCTAGCACAAGAGGCCAGACTCCTGCCTCCCCACCCAGAGCTCTCTCTATTGCACGCCCCGAGTCCCCCAGCAGCCGTCTCCTCCTCCAGTCTGTCCCCAGGCAGCAGTTGCTCAAATATCGTGAGTGTTCCCAACATTGCCACCACGTTCCCGTCACCTGAGAACTTCTTCTTTGGTTGGGCAGGAACTCCAGGCCACTGGGGCATTAATTTATGTGAGTTTTAGGATCAGTGGACTCATGGCTGGTGTCACATCTGTGACCTGTGCAGATGGGTCAGGGACTGATGTAGCACACACAGAAATCACCTTTAGAGGAAGGCAAGGTAGAGCAGCTCCAGAGAGGATTATTCCCCTTGTGGATTTAAGGGGAATCATCCAGATAGAGTGAGAGAGAAAATCCACCTCAGTGTGTCTCAGAAGAGAGCATGTCCATCCATCCATCCATCCATCCATCCATTCATCCATCCATCCAAGTACACACTGAGCACCTATTATATACCGGCAGTGTTCTAGGTACTAGAGAAATAGCCTTGAATAATAAAAGCTCATTAACCATGAGAAAAACCCAGCCAAAATCCCTACCCTCATGGGGCCTCTGTTACACTGGTGATATTGGGGTGAGGGTGGGGGTGAGCTGGATACACAGTAAGTTAGGTGATGATGGCAAGGGCCACAGAGAAAACAAACCAGGGATGGGTTTAGGAAGGGCAGGTGGGCAGGAATTGGTCTGGTTACAGATCATCCTCTAGAATCAGGTTCTTTTTCTTCTAAACAAGTGGGTCTTTACTCAGAGAACCCAGAGACATCCAGTGAACCCAGAAACCCAGAGAACCCAGGGCTTTACCCAGAGACCTCAGGTCAAATGCAGGCTCCGAGACCTTGCAGGAGAGGGCTCTGAGGGGAGTTAAGGGTGAAGCTTCTCAGACTCCACACAGGCGGTTGCTCGCTGATCTGATGGCAAGGGGAAACCGGGACCCACCCTCACCTGGTAGGGATGGGGGCAGCGCTTCCATCAGCAATCTCAGTGGTCAAGACCAGAATGGATATGCATCCTGGGGCTGTGGGCTGTCCTGGACAGAGGGCTTCTCACCCCTTGTTGTGGAGGTGGTCGGCCTTGTACTGAGTCTCACTGAAATGGCTGCAATTCTGGGGCTCAGTTTCCCTGACATGGGGATAGGGATACAAAATATGACTCTAAGCCAATTCCGTTGTTACATGTTTTTTTTTTTTTT
>JAQZBX010048407.1:0-20204 GCA_029593785.1 Cabassous unicinctus
TATTCTCCAAGGTAAATAAGTCCTCTATCTCCTGGACATCTTATGAGAAAATGCTCACTAGTTAAATCATTGTCCATTCCCCTTTAAATGCAAAATTTTGATGCTGATTACGATGAATAATCACAATTAAGCTTTTTTTTCCAGACATACTTGATCCTTTTAAAAACTTTAGCCTATACCTGTCTCCAAGAAACTCGGAGCAGTTTTCATAATTAATTCAAATATAATTGATCCTCAGGTACCCCTGCGCGTATAATACAGAAAGGACACCGTAGGCTCAGCAGAAAGAGCCATGTGAGAAGTCACTTATAGCCAGAGGAGTGGATCTGTTGTCTTGGCTGTCACCAAAATGGCCAATCCAGAGTAACCTGTCTTCCGTTTAGCAGGGGTGGCTGGCCGCTTCATTCTGAAGATTTGGGGGGGTGGGAGGAAGGTGGGGTCTAGAGTGTCAGGAAGGAGATCCCCTGCTTCCTGACTGCACCCCTCTCCAGCCCCTATGGTATTACAACTTGAAGCTAGGAATCAAAACCTCAAATTGTCCTGGGCAGTGTAAATCACTAAATCACATTCTGCTTTAAGGAAAGATGCCTTAACCTCAGCATGAAATTGTTGTTCCCTGCCGCTTGCCTTTTAGCAGTTAATCAAGCGGTTTAGGATAACAGCTAATCCCCACTCAACTCAACCCCAGGGCTGGGCTGGGGGAGGGGGAAAGTACATGTCTAGGAGGTTCCCCTTCCTGCCACCTGGAATTCCTCTTTCAAACTGTTCATACCTGGATGTGAATTCACATATTCAAAAAACTTTCTCCTTGAAAACCTACTGAGTTCTGTCACCCAGAGAACGTGAGGAAGGATAGGAAAGAGAAAGGAAGAAGAAAGCATCATTTTAGAGAAACGGAAAGAGATGCCTGACCCAGAGGAGGTGTCCCAGTCAGGAGGCCAAAGCAAGGCCTGGGGTCAGACTTGGGGTGGGGGGTGGACGGGAGAGGAGCCAGACATCAGAAGTGTGGAAGGGGTGTGAGAGGGGGACCATGGACGGTCCCAGCTAGTTCCATACTAAAAAAAAAAAAGTTTTTCAATTTGAAAAACAAACACACCAAACCAAACCAAAACCTCAGAATACCTTACAATACCTTACCTTTCAAAAGACAAGTATTATAATTCCCATTGTAAAGACAACAAACTGAGGCTCAAAGAAGTTAAGTGGCTTCTGTCCCATTTCTAACCTAGGTTTTCCAGCTCTGGAACTTGACCCTTCCCCAACACTGTGCAGTTTCCTGGGTGTTAATATCTGCTTTTCTTAGAAGCAAAACCTTTATCAGATATGAGAAGTCAAAACGTTTTAAACAGAGTAACCCAAGAAATGTCATTGAAATCAAGGCACCTGTCACTGTGAAAGCTGATGCAATCCTCAGGCATAAGGAAGGAACATATGCGTGGCAATTTTCACTCTGATAAAACTGAGTCCAGCCTTGTCCATTACCTCCACAAGGAAAAGTCTGCATCTGTCTTGCTCACACCTTAAGCCTGGGACCTAATAGGCCATCAGTAAATGTTTCCTGGGTGAAGGAAGGAACTGAAGATGTAGATTCTAAGATTTTAACACCTCAGAGGCAGTTTTCAAAGCTTTATAGAAAAGAAAACTGATGTTATTTTGTATTCATTATTCACCTGCTGTGTTCAGGGATCCAGATGGACAGTTAAGAACACATAGGCTATGTCTGGGCGGCTCATAATCAACTGGAGGCATGGATGGGTGAGGATATAAGCAGGAGATAGGCACAGGAGAGTCTGGATGTAATTAAGGGCACATTGGGTATGATAGTGGAAACGTGTCCTGAGTCTTGGGAGTTATGGTAAAAGTCAGTGGTCATGTCTGAACTAGAAATTAATATGTACCACAGACATGTGCTCCCCAAATATTATAAGGACTTCAGAAATGTCACCTGGGAGTCCAAGATTAAAAATCAGAGGTTGAGAGAGAAGGGATGGAAATGACTCTCTGATCTTTTTAAAGAGTGACCAGGAATGTTTCCAGGTAATATGCAAAGTTGCCAAATACCATTTGGTTTTGTGGAGCCACATGAAGGAAAGTTCTCAGCCTCTACGTGAAGATACATTTGATGGATACTCCAGAGCTAGGCAGGTTCAGATTGCAGCCATGAAAATCCCCCAGGGCATCCTCAGGGATAATAAAGCTGGGATTTGCTATCTGCCTTGGCTATCCTCCCTGAGTGATGTAACAAGAACCTGAAGAATTCAGCCCATGTGTCTCCCCTCCTGTCCATTGTCTTGGCTGTCTCTGGACTCCCTCGCTCATAGTGCAGTGTGTCCAAACGCCTCCTCTCCCTGCTTGCCTGCACTTCTGGATGCAGCTTCCTCTTTGTAGACCATCTTATTGTCACCCCGATTGGATTTTTAAAGCAATCATAGAGCTCCATGCTGCACATGTGTTTCCTCTACCACACATTTAACTTTGCTCAGCTCTGGACAGTATACTGTGAACAAAGTGGGGTAGCTACACATGTCCAGAATGATAATGAATTCAGCTTCACGGGGAATATTGACCACACTGGAGTTTTGAAGAAGGGGACACCCAGCATCCTTCAGCTAATGGCCCATACCAAAGTGATTGTAGAAATAGCATGTCTCCATGTGGTTAGTTTAATAGAAGCACTGCAGGAATGCAATTCAACACTTTTTATCAAGAGTTCATTAAATTGGACCATGATAGCTTGCTGTTTCATTTCTCAGTTTACTCCATTCTTTAAAAAAGACACTGTGATGGTTAGGCCAATGTGTCAACTCGGCCAGGGAATGGTGCCCACTTGTTTGGTCAAGCAAGCACTGGGCTAATTGTAATACAAGGACATTTTGTGGACTTTAATTGTCGGTGAGTTGATTGCATACATGCCTGGTTACATCTACTATCAACTGAAGAGATTGCCTTCAGCAATGAATGACGTCTCATCCAATCCTCCTTAAAAGGAGAAGTGATTTCAGCATTCAGAGAGAGAATCCCCATCTTTACTTAGACAGCCAGCATCTCCTGGGGAATTCATCAAGGACATTTATCTGAGTCCCTGCTCTGCAGCCCTACACAACAGAATTTTGACTTGTGCATCCCCACGGTTGCATGAGACAATTTTATAAAATCCCATACTATATACAGGTATCTCCTGTTGGTTCTTTTTCCCTAGAGAACCCTTACTAATACAGATGCTTACCCAGTTAACTCACTGTGCTAAAGAGAAGAGTATTTCATTTTCAGGGAAAACCTGTCTGTTACCAGAACACTGGAAACTAGTTGGTTCAAATAATATGGATCTATCTATCTATATCTAGATAATCAATAGCAAAAATCAACACTGTGTGAGAAACTATATGACTAACTTTCACACCCAATTTTATTTTCTACAGCTTTATCAGGATATAATTAGCATACAGTAAACTGTATGCATTTAAAGTATACAATTTGATAAGCTTCACCAATCAAATGTGAAAATATCACCGCAATCGAGAGGATAAACATAACCGCCGCCACCAAAATTTTTTCATGCCCATCTACAATTCCTTCTCCCACCACTCTCTGATCCCCACCCCTTCCCCTCCCCAGACAGCCACTAGTCTGCTTTCTGTCACTCTAGGTTAGTTTGCACTTTCTGGAGTCTTATGGGAGAGGGTCCAGGTAGTGCCCACATTGGTTCCTGCCTTCTTTCACTCAGCATAATGAGTTGCATGTATCAATAGAGCAATCTTTTTCATTGCTAAGTAGAATTCCACTGTATGGATGTGCACAATTTGATTTACTATTCACGAGTTGATGAACATTTGGATTGTTTCTAGTTTGGGGCCATTACAATAAAGCTGCAATGAGATCTAATGTACCAAAAATATATATTCATAAATAGGAGGCTAGTACACCTGCCCAAGCCTGAAAACTCAATGCCAAGCAGAGGATTTCAAATATAGGGTACAGAAAAAAATCTCATTGCATCCTAGCATCTGGAGCCTTTTAATGCTCTCAGGTCTTTTTCTACTTTTTTCTTCTAAAAGTAGAAAAAGCAAGGAAATGGGGCTGGACTAGAGCCTGTTGGATTCTGGCCTGTCTTTTTAGTAAGATGGGTATGAAGCAACTCAGGCTCAAAGTCATGCATGTGTGGGACTGGGGAGGAGTTTTGGTGTCAGAAGAATAGGTCATAAATGCCACATAAAGAAACCTACCTCAACCCAGTGGGAGAAAAGGAAACTTAAAAGGGTGTGCACTCTTGTGGCAGACAGCCAAGTGTCAGCCACAACCTGGCCTTGGTTTCCATAGATTAATGCACTGCTTGAGGCAAGGTTCAACCTAAAACTTTCTGAGCCACAGTTTACCCATCTGTAAAAGTAAGGACAGCCATAGCTACCTCATGGAGTTGTCAGGGCTAAAGGAGATGGTGGATGTAAAGCACTTAGCACAGTCCTGGGCACAAAGGAAGCTCTTAATGAAATGCTGTGCTCTGTTCCCCATGCTTGTTCCCTCGAATTATGGGACCACTGTGCTGCCTGGCTCTCCTGGGGACAGTGGAGCTGGTTTCATTAGTGATTCCATTTTTATTATGCTGATTGCAGTGGACATGTGGGGCCAGAATTTTAGAACTTTATTTGTTGCCCTTATACCTTAAACGGGCAGCTAATAGGCAATTTATTCAGTGCTAGGAAACCCTTATGTCCTCATTTAGCCAAAAGGGCTATATCACTACTGTCACTTTCCCTTCCAAAAACTATGGGATCATTTTAAATTCCATTTTGTTACTATAACTCAGGCTCAAAAAGTGACCCAGGCTCTTCCCCTTCAGAGGCGAAGCTGGCCAGAAACCAAGGAGAGCTGAATCCAGAAAATGGGCAAATCTGTAATAATAATAAAAAAAAATTGCTTCCTTGAAGCTTTCAGGGGTTTCAGTATGGAGTGGAAACCGATCTAGAGACATGTGAGCTAGGGCTCTCTGTAAGACCTAGGGCACATTATTCAACCTCTCCCGGCCTTAGATCTGGGTTTTTCTGTTTCTAGCTGTGTGACTTTCGGTAAGCCATTACCTTCTCTGTGTCTTGGTTTCCTCATCGTAACATAAGAACTCTAGTGATTTTCCTATGGTATTGTTATTAGAATGAAATGAGTAAACACATGTAAAATATTAGACAGTGCTCAGAACTCAGAAAATGTTAACCATTATTACTATTAGTTTCTTCATATTTCAAATATAGATGTTGTCTATCAAGGGTTCTTAAGCTTATTCAGGCCAAGAACTGTTTTGGGAGAATAATGAAGTCTATGGAACCCTTCTGAAAACCATGTGTTTAAATGAATAAAATAAAATCCATATGATCGAAGGAAACCAGTTATACTGAAACACATTATCAAAATATTTTTCAAATTCTAATAAAATAATTCATGCACTTCTTTAAGAACCTATTAAATAGCAAGATTTAGCATCATGTCTAATAGCCATTGTAATATCAAAGAAGTGATGAGCATAAACAATAATTCAAAATATATGAGATGGTGATATCTGAGACTTCAATTAGTGATAAAGTCATGGGATATTGTGGTTTGTTGTCTCTACTTATAATTGAAGGGAATGCTGAATTTCAGTTAAAGATTTGTAGGAATAATGATGTAATTACTTTCCTATCCAAGTTCATGAACCCCTGGATTCTATCCATGGACCTCTGGCCTGGACAGTTTCTAAGATCTATAGATCTTTTAGCCCATGGTCCCATGATTTGGTTCCAGCCAAGGGTGGTAATAGACTATTTGGAGGACTCTTTTCATCCAGCTCCTGTTACTTACTGTGCCCAGTTTTCTATACTGTAGCCTGGAGAAGAACCCTGTCCACTGGGCTACCAGAACCACAAGGAACAAGTTCAAAAATGAATAAACAGGTCTATACCCCCAAAGACATCCTCATCTCTCAGGCAATTTAAACTCAAACGGTGTATTGATCAAGAAGGTACTTTTAAAAACCCTTAGAAGTAGACTTTGGCTAAATGAAAATTCGGGGAGGAAGGAAGACAAATGAAGCCAGCTGCTAGCAACTTACGCAAACAGAGGAGAAAAAGGTAAGTATTATCCACAAATAATGGATAAGCCAGTACAGTTTTCTTTACATCCATCACAGGTTATGGTGAGGAACACACCTGTAAATATAAGCACAGATTCAGACCCTCGCCATTCATTCCACTCCCTCTTGTCGGCACTCAACCACATTTGAACTTGATCCTGTTAAACCTCAAGTAGCTACAGGTCATCCATATGCATAACTAAGACTTGTTCTTTAAAAGTAGAAAAAGAAAGAAACTTAGCTGGATGACATCCAACTTACGCAATGATTTGAGTAGGTGGCCTCATAAAAGAAAACCATAAAAGAAAATGGTCCTGCTTTGGACCAAGTGAGCAAAACTGTCAATTAAAATTCTAGATTTCTAAAATTCTAGGAATCTAGAATATTCTTGAAGACATCCTTATCACTTATTCAGCCTTTGGATCTCAGTTTATTTTATTTAATTTATTTTTTTAGGAGGTGATGGGGATTGAACCCAGGACCTCGCACGTGGGAAGCGGGCACTCAACCACTGAGCTACATCCGCTCCCTAGATCTCAGTTTAAATGTCATGTCATAAGGAAGGACATCTAAATAATGTCCCCTTTCTTCCTCACTCTGGCCCCACTTTGATAATTTCCTTTTAACATGTACCATAATTTGTCATTTTTAATAATTTTTTTGTGGGTTTACCTGTTTATTATTTGTCTTCCCACTGAACTACAAGGCTACTGACCATAGGAACTTGTCTATTTTGGTCATCATTTTGGACCCAATGCCCAGTAGAGTATCTGGCACAAAGTTGGTGCTCAGTAAATATTTGTTGAATGACTGAACAAATAAATGAAGTCACTGATGACTTCCTAGTTGCAAAATCCATTAAATATTTCCTTTTAAATTTTTAAAAATAATTCTCACAATCTCCTGATTATAAAAGTAATACATATTCATATTAGAGAATATAAAGAAGAAATTTAAATGCCTGTAATTCCACTGCTCAGAGATAACAGTTTTTGTATATTTGTCTACATATATAGTTAAATACACATAAGTATTAGTCAGCCAAAGGGGTGCTGATGCAAAGTCCCAGAAATCTGTTGGCTTTTATAAAGGGTATTTATTTGGGGTAAAAGCTTACAGTTACAAGGCCCTAAAGAGTCTAATTCAAGGTACCATAAGAGGTACTTTCTCACCAAAGTCAGCTGCCACGTGTTGAAGCAAGATGGCCGGCGATCTCTGCCTGGTCTCTCCTTCCTTCTTCTTCTTAAGGCTCCGTGGTCCCAGCTTCTTGCAATCTCAGCTGTAGGCTGGCATAGGGCTCATCTCTCAGGACTTCCTGTATTGATCTGGCATAGGGCTCGTTTCTTTCCAGGCTTCTTCAGCTGCTCAGCTGAAACTATCAGGCGAATGGCTGTTTGAGCCTTCTCCTTTCTGTCACATGACAAAGTTCTCTCCTCTGGCATCTATAGAGCTCTCTCTCTTCCCATGTCTTCTTCTGTGAGTGTCCATTTATATCAGCCCACCAAGGAGGCAGGGACTTACCCTGAGTTATACCCTACTGACATGGTCAAATCAAAGCCCTAATCTTAACAGAATTTAATCTCAGTTGGATTTAATACAATCAAAGGGTATCACACCCAGAGGAACAGACCAGTTTACAGATATAATCCTTATCTTTTTTGGGGTTCATAAATAATTGCAAACTGCCACACTGCACCCTCTGAATCCCAAAAAGGATATTACAATATTCCAAAAAACCTTAAATCCTTTTGGTTAGCAATGCTAAGTACAAAATCACATCACAATTTATAGAAATACAGTTTGCTTGGGGCAAAGTCCCCTCTGGCTGTAGACCTGTGAAACCCACAAAATAATTTATCTGCTTCCAATATACCAGGGTTCTTAACCTTTTTTGTTCCATGAAACCCTTTGCCAGTCAGGTGAAAACCACGGACTCCTTACTAAGTCCACACTATACTGTGTATTATTTAATAAATATATCACACCCACACCAACACGTCCCCACAAAAATGTATTTTTGAATTTCAATTCATGCTCACAGACCTCTTGTTAAGAACCCCTGCAATATATAAAGGAATAGACATAGGATAAACATTTGCATTAACATAAGGAGAATTTGGGAGGGAAACATGAGTCACAGGTCCCCAATAGTTCTGAAAACCTGCAGGACATACTCCATTAGATTTCAAAGTCTTAGAGTCATTCTTAAGATGATGGTTTCTGGGAAGTGGATGTGGCACAAACAGTTGGGTGCCTGACTACCACATGGGAGGTCCAACGTTCAGTTCCTGGTGCCACAAGCAAGACAGTGAGCTGACGTGATGGGCTGGTGCAACAAGATGATGCAACAAAGAGACACAACAAGGAAAACACACAATGAGAGACAAAACAAGCAGGGAGCGGAGGTGGCTCAAGACATTGGGCACCTCCCTCCCATATGGGAGGTCCCAGGTTCAGTTCCTGGTGCCTCCTAAAAAGAAGACACACAACGAATTGACACAGAGAGCAGGCAGTGAGTACAAACAATGAGGGGGGTGGGGAGATATAAATAAAACAAATTAAAAAAAAAAAAAGACGATGGCTTCTTCTCCTTGGGGCCTCATGGGGGCCCACCCTTTCCACAGGCTTGCCCAACAGCCATTTTTTTGGTTCCACCCTCATCAAGCCTCTGGGTGGCTAAAACTTGTAATTCCCTCTTCTCTCCTTACTTCTCTCCACTCCCACAGCTAATCAGGTACCAACCGCTATTGAGTCTTGAATTCTGACAGCTCTCTTCTCCATCCAGCTGCTTCTGCCTGACTCAGATCCTCTTCATCTGTCATGTAGACCGCTGCAGATGATAGGCTCCTAAACTAGTCCCCCTCCAGTCTCATTGTCTCCAATTTATTCCCTACCCCATCTCCAGAGTGATCTTTCTAAAATGCAAGTTTGAACCTTAAACTCCCTGTTTAAAGCCACTCAGTGCCTCCCCAGTGCCTTCAAGATAATGCCAAAATGCCTTAAGCTGCACCCAAGATCTTCCTAAATCCAGCCTCTGTCAGCCTCCAGTAATTCAGCCACACCAGCCTCCTTGCATTTCTCCAAATGTGCCGTGCTGCTCCAGACCCGGTGCTGTCTGGGACACCCTTCCTCTCCTTGCTCGCTAGTGAACATCTACTCTTCTGAGAGTCCATTCCAGCTTCATTTCTCCTCCTGGTTGTCACCTCTTCCCACGCCCTCAGAAAGGGCTAAGCATTCCCGCCTCTGTCCCGGCTGTGGGCTAGGGTTGCATTTATCATCCTTCTCAACTGGGCTACAAGGGGCCCTGAGGGCAGGGACGGGGTCTCCCTCATCTCTGAAGCCCACCGCCTCCCAATGCCAGCACCTGGAGAAGGATGGTTTGCTAAATGAGAAGCCCTTCCCACCTGGGAGGGCTGTCAGCTACCCTTGCTGACCCACGGGTTCAATCTCCTTAATGCAATGCAACTTCCATCACACATTCTTAACTATTTCAGTACTTTGAGAAATGTATATGCTGTTTTGTGTTAGTCTAAACAGGGCAAAAAGAGAACAGGAACTTTGCAGAGTGCAAAAAGAGAACAGAATCATTCTGGAAAGGATCACAAACTCAGAGCCCTGGTATCAAGCTCAAAGATGGTATGAAGACTGGGACAGAATTGAAAAGTACAGGGACACCATTGCAAAATATCCTCGAAGATGGTATCAAACACCAAGTGAAAAGGTAACTGTGGATTTCTTTTTTGTTTCGATCTATAATTATTGGAAATTTCCATTTTGTTCATCAGATTCATCAAACACATGAATCTGCACATTCTTTGCTATACTAAAGCATTTGTTCTATTGTCAACAAGCGTGCGCCAAACAGTCCTAGCCTAGTAATTCTCCTGCTTGATCCCGTTCCTCGACCTGGACTATGGAATCAGCAGCCCCAGTTCCACTCTCTCCTCATATGTCTCGGGCATTTCAGCAGATTAAGAGACCATGGTTAGAAAATATTTCCATATTTCAACTCCTAGGTCTTAACTTCCAACTCCATCCTTCCTGTTGGGCCTCAAAGTCCTCAACAGTAAACTCTCCATTTCTAGAGTCTGTTTACCTCTGTTGGCATCTTTCTTCATCACAATATTCCACTGCCCCTACTGAGATTATGACCACAGAAAATGAAGGCACTTTATGTCACCACACAATTTAGAACGACCCGGATGCAGACAGAGCACAATGTTTTCTTAGCTGTTCAAGCACCCTCCAGTCTCTAAATCCAGGAAGAATGGGCCATGACGCTTACCCGTATGCTTCCAGAGACGTCAAGAGCTAAGCACACAATTCTTTGACTGATCTCAGCAATGAGAAGGGGATGGCGTGATGGTAAAGTCCTCAGAATTGCCAGTCACGTCCCATGTGCTTCTGGAATTGCACGTTTTGTTTTGTAGACTTGGAGTCCCTCATTTATGGTTTTGTTTTGTTTTTGCATTGCAGAATTCAATGATTTAAATGGCTAATATCGTTAAAAAGTTGATTTTTCTATATTATGGATTTAAAAATCTAACTACAAACCTGAAAAAATAAAAAATTTGCTCTGCAAAAAAACAAACAAACAAAAAAAAACATCACTTTTAATATTCTGCTTACTTCATACAAACTGCTTTCCAGAAGGTTTATAGCAACTTATACTCCACAAGCAGTACATCAAATTCCATACTTCCTCATCAGCATTCAGGGTTAACTTTTGGGGGGAATCATCACTTGGCAACTTGACTCACACAAAAAAAGTGAGGTTTTATTTGATTTTGAATTTCTTTGACTACTAGGAAGGTTAAACTTTGTTTCCTATGTTTTTTAGCCATTTGCATTTCCCTACATGAAATGTCTGTGTCCCATGCCATTTTTCTATCAGGAGCTTACTGTTTTTATTCATATTGCTACATTTGCTGCACTCCTTCAGCTTATATGTGTCTAATCTATTTTTGGCCATCATTTTATTTTTAATATTTCTGTGTTGTTTTATTTAACTCTCTCTCTTATAGGCAGAATACAGTAACTCAGACTAGGTTATAGTCTGAGGTTTATTTTCCCTCTCAGTTTTATCCATTTATTTTCATTGCTATGAGAATTGTGTTTGCTTTCATTTCTGTTTTTGTTCTTGTTTCCTTTCTTTTTTCTCCCTTTTATATTGTTGTTGTTTTCTTTAGCAACTGTCAAGAAAATACTTGGAGCCTATGCTTCAAGTCTATCCTTTACATAACAGGAAACAGATAAAGCCCAAGAGAAAAGGTCAGATACGCAGATAAAGTAAAACAAAGACAAGGAAAATGGAGGCACCTAGAGAAAGGGTTTCCTGCAGCAAGGCAGCCCAGAGAAGGGCACTCTGTTTGAAGCGTCACCAGCTTTGCTAAACAAATTTCAAGTATGCATGTACCCCTGTGATGAAGTGCGGAGTGAAAGATGCCTTGGGAGAGAAGCGCTAACAGCGGGCGAGTGAGAGAGCAGCAGCAGGCTGCCCCAGCAGCCCGCCCTGGCCTGTCCAGCTCGGGGGGAGGTTATTCAGCTGCTCTGTACTTTGCTTCTTCATTGATAAAGACAAAAATGGAAAGCATAAGGAAGCAAACTACCAATTCATTGTTTCTTGGCCTCAAGTCAGAATTAGAATCTGGGTGTCTCAAACTCAAGAGATAGCTGTATCACGAGCTGCCTTCACGTTCTTTTGTTTGGGTTTCTAAGCCCTTCGAGTTCCGCCTGTCATGTGTGAAGGCGGTAGAGGGTGACAGGCACTTTCGCAGGACTGGGAGACTCAGAATTTGAGAGTATCGTGGCCATCGATTGCCTTCCCACCCGCTGCGCCCGACAGACACCGCTCTGAAACAGCAGGACTAGGAAGGACTTGCTCGCTGAGCCTTTCTGCCGACTTTTCTCTTTCAAAGATTTATTTTATTCACTCCACCCCCCTTGCCACTTGCGCTGCTGTCTGCTCTCTGTGTCCATTAGCTGCACATTCTTCTGTGTCGGCTTGTATTCTCTTCAGGAGGCACTGGGAATTGACCCTAGGACCTTCCGACATGGGAGAGCGGCACTCAATCGCTTGAGCCACCTCAGTTCCCTGGTTTGCTGTGTCTATCATTGTCTTTTTCCTCTGTATCTCTTTTTTGTTGCGTCATCTTGTTATGCCAGCTCTCTGTGTGGACCAGCTCTCTGCGTGGACCAGCTCTCTGCGTGGGACTGCGTGCCTTCATCAGGAGGCCCCGGGAATCGAACCCGGGACCTCGCATATGGTAGATGGGAGCCCAATCACTTGAGCCACATCCGCTCCCCCCAGGCTTTGAAACATAAGGTACTTAGCCAGTGTCAAAGCTGGGGGTGGGAGCTGAGCCTGGCACTTTTCAGGATAGGGCTCTTCCTTTTAGAAAGAAAAACAAAAGCAAGCTCTTTGATAACTGCAGGTTTACGGAAGGAAAGAACTCAGATTTGCAGGAATGGAAAGCTGGAAAAACAGTCCTAAGAAACCTCTTGTGTGTGTTTGGCAGCCCACCCCTTGACCAGCTGCCCAGACTGGCAGATTAGACGTCGTCGCCCTGCTGTTCTGCTCAACTGTGCGCTGGCTCTTTGCTGGTCTTTACAGGCAGGATGCACCACAGTTTACCTCCAACGTTCTAGAAAACTTGCCTCTCCATTGATTTGGTAGCGAAAACCTTGCCCTCTTTCTCTAGGTCCTATCTAAATTCCTGAGTTTAATATGGAAAGCACAGCTATTCCTTCACCTCTTCCCATGAAGGGTGTCATAAGGGAATGCTGTCTATTTCCTAACTTTCTGAGTGACTGCACTGCCAGTTCTCCCAGAGGTATCAATCTTTTTTTTTTTTTTTTTAGTTTAAATATTAACTTGTAAACCACCCCAAACATTTTGAAGGAAGGATTTCAATTTTCCATTCTCCTTACCCTTTTCAAAACGTCCCTCATTTGTCCCTAATTCCAAAGTGAGAAATTACTAGATTAATTTATTTTTTAACCATTTTGCTGTGGGATAAAATATCTATAACACCATCCAGTAAAACCGTTACTGGATCACTCAGTTAACTGGAAGCATGCCTTACTCCAATTCAGTACCTCAACCCCAAATAATACACATAGCTGAGAAGGAAAGAAAAAAATAAAACAAACACAGATGATATCACAGAGCAACAATTAAATTGTTAGATAAATAGCCTACAGTGAATGGCTGCAGATTTTAGCACCGATTTAAGGGGCAGAATGGTAGGGAGGAAACATCAGGGACCGTGGCATCTATGTGACTCCAAGCTCCATGGCGTGCTCATTTGATCATCCTGGATAAATTATCCCTTAGCCACTGTGAACCTCTGTTTTCTCATTTGTAAAGACAGGCTATTAACCACCTCCAAGAATTAAGTCAGAATTAAATGAGTAACATTTATTAAAATGACCATAAAAGTGCCTGGCACTTACTTGGCAAATAAAATATTAACTTCTTTCTTTCCTTCTTCCCCTTATGTGTCTGTCATGGAGAATAAAAACTCTGGTGTTAGGATGATGTCTTGAAAGCCCTGCACCATCCAGCACCAATAAGTCAATAAGGTTTAGTTTTCTGATTTGAAGTACACTGATACATTTTAGAAACATTTTCAACAATAATGGAAATAATAAGAGGTTCTCTGATTATCCCCATAGACGCATCTATAAAGAAGATATGTAAATGGCCAATAAGCACATGCAAAGCTGCTCAACATCGTTAGTCATTAAGGAAATGCAAATCAAACGAGATACCACTTACTACCAATTAGAATGGCTATAATTACAAAAGCGGTCAATAACAAGCTTTGGGAGAATGTGGAGCCATTGGAACCCCCAAACCCTGCTGGTGGGAATAAAAGATGGCACTTCCTCAAAAAGTTGAACAAAAAGTTATCATAGAACCCAGCAATTTTGCTCCCAGATATACACCCAAGAGAACTGAAAGCATATGTCCACCCAAAAACTGGTATATAAATGTCCATAGCAGAATTATTCTTGATAGGCAAAAAGTGAAACAACCCAAATGTCTGTAAACTATACAATGGTATATTATTCAGCCATACAAAGGAATGCAGTTCTGGTACATGCTACAACATGTGTAAACCTTAAAAACATCATGCTAAGTGAAAGATGCGAAACACACAAAGCCACGTATTGTATGATTCCATTTATATGAAATGTCTAGAATAGGCAAATCGAAAGAGACAGAAACTAGATTACTGGTTGCCAGGGATTGGGGAGAGGGAGGGTTGGGAAATGATAGCTGAGGAGTGTGGGGTTTCTTTTTGGGGTAATGAAAATGCTCTAAATTTAGAATGTGGTAGTGGTTGCACAACTCTGAATACACCAAAACCACTGGAATATCCACACCAAAAGGGTAAATCTTATGATTTAGAAGTATATTTCAATAAAGCTGCTGTAAAATTGGAACATTATGTGGTTAATTCCAAATAAAGCAGTATTGTCAATGATCAGAAATACTCCATTTCTTATGCATTCTAGTATGTTGATATTTTACTGTCCTTGCCTAAGGAAAGTGTTTGTTTCAAATATGCATTTTTGATCCAGCAGGAACTGCAACTGAAATTTAGCAAGAGCATATCAAAGACTGGACCCAAAAAAGCAACATGGGAAAAGGATGAGGATTCAGAACACAAATCGGGGAAAGAAGACAAGGCTGATGGACGTGGTGATGGGGCAAACTGACAGGGCTATTACTGGCTCCCCCAGGGCTGGAGGGACTTCTGATCCTCAGGAATGTTTGCTTTGCCATCTGGGGCCCGGAGGAACAGAGCAACCCCTGCCCCCTGCTCTGTTATCGCAGCGAGGACAGCTGCTAAATGCGGATGAGGCGGCACTCTGAAAAGTGTGTGTGTTTAAACAATGCATTTGACCAGATGATGCAGCAAAACTTTTTTTTTTTTTTTTTTGCTTCTTAGCCGGATAATTGAAAACAAGTTATGCAGAGTAATATCTAAAGTATTTTGAATTAGATTTTTCTCTCTATGAATACTTATTCTGTTACCATATATTATGCTGTTGTGGATTTGTTTATAGTTCTTAGGTAGCTGTGTGTAATTTACCTTAAAAACCCCACGATTGTTACTTGACTATCTAAATAAATTAAATTAAAATTCTTCAGCTTAATGAAACTACAATCTGATTCCAGAATACATAACCTAAGATACAAAAAGGACCCAATGGATCTTGGTCAGAAAAATGAAGGTATGCAGTTGAAAGAATCTTGGACATCTGTTTATTTTCTCTGTCACCCCCAGTTGAGACCGTGTTTAAGGTATTCCACCACAGTGAGCATCTATCCTATTGTTAATGGTTTTTTTAAAGTCTCCAGTGCATCTTCATTCACAGATTCAACAGAATTCCCTGTGTGTGCCAGGTACACAGATGGTCCCTGCCCTCCTGGAGCTGACAGGGCGGCCCCCTTGGTCATGTATTACGTCTTTGCTATAGTCAACTCCTTACCAGGAAAAAAAAAAGCTGATTTCATTCCTTTATACAAAAACCCTTTAATTGTACTCGAAGCTCAATAGTAAGTCTCACCTTCGGTTCCTCGTCTCTAGATGGAATTATCCCAGGGTTTTTACCCTACCCCAGGGGCCCACCCATCAGTGGTGTTTAAAATCACGGACTTTGAAGTCAAGCACACCTGGATCTGAATTTTCTTTCTTTCACTAATTAGCGTGTGAGGCTTTAGGCAGATTTTTTTTTTTTCTGAGAATATTTTTTTTTAAAACAATTTATTGACTTATATCATTCATACATGAACATACACAGACAACAAGTGTTCAGTAAACACTGTGAACTTACAAAACAAACATGCATAACATCATACAGGGCTCCCACACATCACCCCCCACAAACACCCTGCATTGTTGTGAAACATTTGTTAAGAAATAATGAAAGAGCATCGTCAAAGTATTACTACTAACTATAGTCTGTATCTCCCTCCCCTATACTTTTTTTTAAGGATTTATTTATTTACTTACTTTTATCCATTTTTACCCACCCCCCCCGCCGTTTTTGCTGTTTCTGTGGCCATTCGCTGGGCAACTCTCTGTGTCCATTTCCTGCCCTCTCTTCTCATCCTTCTCCTCCTGTCTTCACTGGGATTAGATCCTCGGAACCTCTGATGTGGGAGAGAGGCGTCCTGCCGTCTGCGCCACCATAGTTCCTGGTTTTTCTGTGCGTCTGGTCTCGGCTCTCCCTTGTGTCACTCTCCTGTTACGTCATCATCTTGCTACATGGCTCGCAGGGCCTGGCGGCGCACCCGTGAGCGGGGCTTTAGGCAGATTTTTTAACCTCATCTGTTGAGCAAGGTAGTAATAGCACCTACCTAGAGATGAGGTTGGATTAAATCAGTTCTCAGTCTGACACATGTCTAGCATCCAATACATCGTAACTATTATTGCTGTGCTCTTCAGGCCTCTCGTCAATTTATCTAAGTCCTTTTTCTGTTGTGAAGCCCCATAATTGGCACAATACCTTTCTTAAGAATCTAGGTTACTGTTGAGTTTTATAGGAAAATTATCTCTTGATATCGATTGCTTACTTTATTTTACAACCCCTCATTTATGTACTTCCTTTTTAATGATGGCAATTTTGGGTTGATATTAGCAGCATTTTCTTGACTGTAACTGTTTATGTTTTCCCTCCTGCCTTGCTTTCCTACCCCAATTATCATATTATTACCAAGAATTGTACTTTAATTACCCTGCTCTCTGCCAGCCTTTACCTGATAGGACCTAGTACAATTGATTTAAAGTTATCACAAAAGTGGAAAAGTTGCTATTTGGACATGAGACCTTAATGCTTTTTCCTACCTGCCACTTTCTAGAAAGTCGACAGTTTATAAAGACTGTCAAACTGCTCCAAATGGTCAAGAAGCAGATATCTTTTTTGGAAAACCATACAGTAAAATCTTCCCATGATAGAGTGGTTTCTGCTCTTTTCCCCTCTGAACTCTGCTCAGGGTCTTTAGTCGGCAGATGTGTCTTTTTTTTTTATTTTTTATTTTTTATTGTTCATAAAAATCAAGATTTTTCACAGTACATACAGATGTGTCTTATTCCAGAAGGACTCCCAGGATAAAAACTGACCAGCCAAGTCGTCTGATTTTGAAGATCACCTGGAAAAGTAAAGTCCTGGACGTGTTCTCAGGTCCAGAGAAACATTTGTCCCGTATTATACTGTGCATCAAATAGTTGAAATATGGAGAACTTTGAAACGCCTTAAAATCACCATCAATACAGTGGATGGGCACACACCTACCTGTGTCCCTGGCACAGGAGGCAAGACACTGGGGAAATATTTGTTAAATACATGGAGGAAGGAAAGACAGGAGGGGGAGCAGGAAGGAGGAGGAGGTGGAAAGGAGACTGCAGTGCTCCTGCCATGGGCTGTGGCACAGGGGCGACCCGCTGCTGTGCAAGTGCCGCCTCTGCACCTGGGAGCTGAGAGGGAGGGCCTCCTTCTCCTGGCGCTGGTCCCTGTCCTGCTGTGTCGCAGCCCAAGCCAAAGGTACCCAAAGCAGTAGCCATATTCCATTATCTCAAAGACAATGAAATCCCAAATATATTTTGGACCAAGAAATTCCAAAATATACTTTGGACCAATTTTGCCAAGTTTCCCATTACTCATTCTCTTGTTTGCTGCTAAATCAAAGGTGCCTGAAAGGAGAACATGGAGCTGCCCCCGGGCGCCTGGACCTCATTCTATCACAAACTCCTTTCTTTTGACCTTGGAGACCACATAAGCCCTCTGGTTGCCAAGTAGGCACAGAGTCCTAAACACAGTGGAACATTCCTGAAATGTAGGCATGATAGGCAGGATGAGCATCCAGACCCTTCCTTCCAGTTTTCAAGTCCTGTAACTTCCTACTTTGAGGAATGGTTGTCCAACCTCAAGGTTAGACTTGTCTAGCAGGAAAAGCACACTCCTGTGAGCTCAAGTTGGGTTCAGCAAATTGGGCTGAGTGGAAGAACACTCTGAGTACATATTGAAACATAACTGAAAACTAGAAACTATGAGTTAGAGGCATCAAACACTAGGAAACAAGAGCAGCTGGTTTTGAAGATTACTTGAGAAAGTAAAGTCCCGGGTATGTTTTCAGGTCCAGACATGCATTTGTCCTATTTTATACTGTGCATCAAATTAGGTTACAGCCACTTCATGGCACCTATTTTTGCCTACTTAAGAGCCTTAGCTCTTTGTGCCACTCTGGTGGTACTTATCAAATACGCCTTCTGCTGTATAGCCATTTGTTTAATTGCCTTCTCTCTTAAACATAACTATAATGTGTCCCAAAACACTATGGATAATAATAAATACCAAATTAGTTTTAAAGTAGCTCATAAGTAAAGTAGGGAAAAATCATAAATAGTACTGACCCTCAAAACAGTGGCTAAAATGGAAAGAATTCCTTAGGGAATTCATCTTTAAAGCTCCTATTGGATCTCAAATTCTATGATCTGAGCTCATGACAATCTTCAGATGTCCCTAGCCTGATCAAATGCCAACCTTGCCAGGGACTTCCACAAAAAATGAAATGTCCCCAGGTTAGCCATAGTTTTCTAATAAAAAGACCTTCGAGAAACACTCGCGCACACACACACAATGTGCATTTGGAGAAATTGTGGCACCTCGTGGTGACTTCTAGAACTGCAGTCTCTGGTTCCTATACTGAAAAGAAGGCACTAAGGAACAAGGAGCAAAACCCATGGGCAACTTGCAAATGAATCAAAGACATTTTAAATTAAGATTTCCTCTCTTTCCACAAGCTTGATGAGAAATTTTAAGGAACCCACTGCTCCAACTCCCCTAATTAGCACTATTTTACTCATGTGTTTTCCCAATACCATAATTAAATGTAAATTGTATCAAAATAATTGATCATTTTCAATGACTATATACTAAGTAATCCAAAATATTAAGAACTGATCAAATAAGCAGAATATAGCCAACTACCAAAACATTGTATTCACTGGAATCAGAAATTCTTCAGCACAGTTAAATAATAAAATATCATTATTTTATAATAAGATTCTCCAAATTATGAAATTCAATTTGAGAAACTATTAGATTCCCCAAGAATCTTAACAGAATTCTGTTTAAGAAGCAGCAGAGTAAAATCCTTACCTAAAAAGATTATATGTTACAAGCAAAGTAATATGACTACATTAATCACCACTTCCAAGCAGTATCATTTGAGATAAATTGTGTCTTTTCCTTCCAGTAGTTTTCCGTTTTTCATGGTAATTCATACCATTGGCACAATGTCCATTTACTATTCACGTAAGTCGCAGGATTCAAGTGGTCACAAAAAGCTGCTTACAGTCCCAGACCACAGTCACTGACGTGGAAAGAAAATGTTTCTCCTCCTCCTCCACTGAGGGCTCTGGGTTTTCTTGAATCCCGTCTCAAGGCGTCTGAAGTCTCTCTTCTCATGAAAAACCGGAAGCCCACTCCTCCCCCACCCTCACCCCACAGCAGCATTCCAACTCCACACTGAGGGTCTCATGGGAAGATGTACATTTGGGCTTACACTGAACCCCGCTCAGGGAATGTTCTTTAAAATCCCTTCTCAGTGTCTCTGTTTTTCCCCTAACTTTCCACTCTGGGTTCCAGCTGCCGCTTCTCTTTTCTCTCTTTCTTTCTTTCCTCATTTAGCTTAGAAATCCCTTCCACTTCCCTGAGCAATTCAGCTCTGGTCCTCACTTGGCACCTCACACTCGGCAAAACCAAAGTTGGGCCCTTGTCAGCAGTTCAGCAGTCATACTTCTGTTTTCCCAGATAGGGTCCTTGCAGATCTTCCATCCTACCTAAGTAGTTAATTAGAGGATTTGCCCAACCACCACCACAACAAAAAATAGGTCTCTGAGGGAGATTCTGCTAACAAATTCGATTTTCTCCATATTGTCATACCCCAGGTTACTCCAATGTATGTGAATTTTGCCTGGCTTTGTTTAACTACTAAGATATAGAGAGAGAGATGGATGTAGAGATGTGTATGTATATATATAAATGTGTGTGTGTGTATATATATATATATATATATATATATATA
>JAQZBX010048408.1:0-20212 GCA_029593785.1 Cabassous unicinctus
CAGGCCCTCTCCATTCCCTGGGATGGCTGTTGCCCATCGTCGTCTCCTCGCCATACCCCTCCGTCTTGAAGGGAATGTTAACCAACATTTACTGAGCACTGACTATGAGCCAGAACTATGCACATTTTTAACTCATTTGATTTTCACGATGGTTTAAAATAGGTATATCTTACACCATTTCATAAGCAAACAAAGATCAAGGAATTTATACAGAATTCCACAAAACGTAAGTAGCAAAACGACTGGCTGACTCCAAAGCCGAAGCCAATGACAACAGTGGGACAGGAACATTGTTGTTGTTTCAAATATAGCTGAGTAAGATGTGAAGCTGGAAATGGGCAAATCTCTTCAGCTGCATTAGAGATCATTAGTAAGGGAGTATAACAGGAAGGGCAGACGCTCAAGAACTAGATGAAACACAAGAAATATCAAGGGAGTATTTGCCTGTTTTGTTTTGGATCCAAACCCAATCCGAGGCTCATTGCCCTGTGCCATTTCTAATCACAGAAAATAGAGCGGCCTGGGCCTGGGCGTGCCTATGAAAGGAGGGGCTCCAGGAGCCAGAGCGTTCAGTTAATAATTTACTAAGTAAAGGAACCCAAAATCCCCACCTACAGCCCCCATCAGCTCTGTTTCTCCGGTGTTTTGAAGACCAGTGAAGGAAGAACATAATTATAGGTGGGTAGGAATGTACTCACTCTGAATTTTCTAAACTGACTTCTGAAAGCATGACCTACTGCATGAGAATATTCCAGTGATGACGTGGGAGGGTGTGTTCTGTCAGGTGATCCTATCTATTTTCAGCCACACATGAGAAGCAGCTCTGACAGAATGACACCAGCCACTGGCTAAAGCAGAATGCATGGGAATTCCAAGAAAGTGCTCGTCAGTTTTCACCCCGCCTCCTCCGAGTCATTTGGGAGAACAATCCAGGAAACAGATTTTCCCCCCTTTGGCTTTTCAAATCCCACTCCACTGCTTCTTTTTGCAAACCCTTCACGACCCTCATAGTCCTGAAAATGAGGTAGGAAGGCAGAGGTGGCAGGAAAGGGAGTGCAATGGGAAAACCTCAGGCCCTTTTGCCATACCATTTTCCGATTCAAACCACAGGGAAGCTTAAAGATGATCTTTAAGTCTCTTGATTTCAGAGGACTAACTGGTTCAGTGAGACCGCTTTACCCAAGGTCTTCTTCAGCAATGTGTCCCCCCACAATAAGAATTCTATAATATATACATTTAGGAAATGAGTGCAAATTGAAGGGAAATTCATCTGCTAACAACAGTGACCCGCGATTCAGGTTGCAGAGCCCTGGTTGGCAGGCTGGGATAAGGGGGTGGGAGGTTTGAAAAGTTAATGCAAGGAATCCTACAACCCAAATCCCAGCACACAGGAACTTCAGAATGAAGAACTAACTTGTCTCAGATATATAGAAGGATAGACAGATGATGGATAATTTGCAAATATACAGACTACTGAAATTTTCTTTTAAATACAAATGCAGGGAGGTGGGTATAGCTCAGTGGTTGGGTGCCTGCTTCTCATTTATGAGGTCCCGGGTTCAATCCCCTGTACCTCCTTTAAAAAAGATATATAAGATACAGTATAAGTATGTTTTAATTCCTAGTAGCTTTTATCAGTCAACAGATTCAATTATGTGGCATCTTGACATTTTATAGTCTCAAAAAGTGTAGTTTTACTTGAAGATTGTAAATCTGTGCCTGGGCTTCATGTTTCACTACTTACATAAAACAGCATTAAAGGGTATTTTAGCAAAAGTAATTAGCACCTAGGATCCCATTCTGGTTCTGCAAGAAGCTTAGGGGCAGCAGTTACTCTCCCAAGGACCTTCAAATCAACTCCTGCAGATTGATTTTACCTGTGAAGCAACCACCCCCCCCACCCCCCCACCCCCACCTCTGCAATGCAAAACCCTTCACCTCCACGAGCTGGCGGTATTGTTATGTATCTTCTTTGTCCTCCATCAAGCAGTTCTCCAGCTCTCTATCCATCACCACCCCTTCCCATTTAAGGGAGACAATTTATGGTCCATGATTTCAGCAGACAATTTTTTTAAGGGCAGCGGTGGATGAAGGTGTAGCTCCTAGAAAAAAGCTACAAACTAGGGATATCTTTTAGTTCTCACACTCAAACAGGAAGGCGTCTTGAATTACACCTACTTCTGCTCATGATTTGCTTCCGATGAAGCAACACTTGCTGCTCTCTGGGGCCAGAGGAAGGGAGGGGTGTGAGTCACCTAAAAGGAAACTGCACAGGAGTCACTCTGGCCCTAAAGACAGATGCAGGGGCAGCCAGAGACTCGGGTCACAATACCTCTCATCAGATTATGAATTTCTTACAGCCTCCTTGAAATCAAGCACTCGCAGGATATTGACGTGAGAAATTCAGCTGCACAAGACCTATGCCTGGTATTAATTTCCCATTTTTCACTATTTCCTCTCCCAAAGTGTAAGTCCCATTTACATAGGCCAAATGCCCCTATATTCTCCAGCTCCTCCCACGGAATTGGAACTGAGTGTGGTCAAAAGTTGCCTGCAGGTGGCAATCAGTTAAAATATTTTAGCCTGACAATGAACACTTATTAGCTTCCAAGATGAAAAATAAACACACAGAAAAGAATGGTGGCAATGTTTAATAGTTTACTGCTACATCACCAGGTTTTATATGTATACATATATAAATACAGCTACAGGCTTAACATAAATACCGATATGGCAAAATACATTTTTCTAGCTAGAGAGAGGGAAAAAACAACTTTACTTTAAGTATTAAACTAAATAGACCAACAGCCTTAAGTAATACTGAAGAAAAACGTGCTGAGGTAATTTTTCATCTAAAGTGACCATAGCATTTATTAAAATATTCTTACTGTAAAGATTCAAATAGTAATGAAATCCACGTCTCATACTGAAAATTTCAAGTTTAATATATACTTTCAGACTAAAAAAAAATTTAATTATAAATAGGTAAAATAAATAAGACTATTCCTGATGAAATTCAATCAACATTATTATTTATTTTTATATTTGGGACTTTGTTTATAGCCTGGACTTTTAATAATAATAGTAATTATGAAGAAACTTATGAAATCCCTCTAAGGATATATATTTCATTCTAAAGCAATATATGTCATTCTAATTGATTTGTTATATATTCATATCTCATTCTAATGAAAATACATTGATATTTCTATATCTATACATATATGTATAGATATACATATATGTACATTATATACATATAATATGTATAGATACATTGTATGTATATGTGTGTATGTAACTTTCATTCTGGATAAGAAATATCTGTTCCTCTTTTTAAAAACAGTATATCCCAATAATGAAAGCATGATTAAGTTTCTTTTAAATAAAAGATGACCATTTTTTATAGGATACACACCGAGAACGGGCATTTTACAGATCTTTAGAAACTTCTTTACAAACACATTCATTTTCTTACCAACAGTTACTTTAGAATATTTATTTTACTAAGTTTTTAAATGACGTCAGTAAAAAATCAGTTTCCTTTTCATTATTCCTGGTTATGCAATATCCCCAAGCTCTTTATCATGTTTTGGACATAATCATGGCCTTTATTTTTATATCTTTAACTTTGTATATTTATTATCTGATTTTATGGTCCCTCAAACTTGTTGACTGAGCTCTTCATCATTTAATATTCAATCTTCAAGAGTTTACTGGCACCAAGTAATACTCCAGCACTTCCATCTAAATTTTCCCAAGTGCATACTTTCCAGTTAATGCCTACAGGAACACATTTAATGAAAGGTCATCTGAGCAGAGGGAATACCATTTGAGTCAAAAGAAACAAGTTATCAAAATATTTTACATTTTGTAGTGGCCCATGAAAACAACATTCACTATGCCGTTCAGTGTTTTCAGAATGAAATCTTTAAACAATGTAAGTATGAACCAGACGGTTTTGGAGCTGTCAACCAAAATTGGACACAAAAACTGAACTTATCCTGTTTCTTCCCCAACACCTACAGTCTCACCTGTCAACTCCTCTTACATTAGGCTGGAACTTTAGGCTGGGCAGCAACATTCAGCAGAAATACTAGACCAATTCTCTAAGCAAAAAAGAGATGTATAAATATTACTTCCCTATTTTTCAAGGTTCTTCCATTCTTGTTTTAATACAAACAAAAACCATTTTATAATGTTCTCATATCCCAAAGAATGCCTTCTGGGAAACCTCCAACAGCAATTCATTTTTGAAATATTCCCTCTTCGTATCCAAGGGCATCCAAAATCAAGCAAGTGCACCTTCGTGTTCTCTCCTCTAATTGATGAAATCTGCACCTACTAGGGAATCTTCCATTTGAAAAGAGTCTCCTCATGTGGATTTTTCTGAAGCAGTCAGGTTCCTAAGTGGAAGAGTTTGGCTATCAGATTCAGAAGCTTCTGCCGGAAATTCAGTTTGTCTCCAATTCTCCGGAGTTGAGTAGCACACTCAACTTCAGGCTCTGAAGAGGAAAGCAGAGCATCAGTGTTAGTACTAGCATTCCAAACTGTAACCAAGAAGAGCTAATATGTCCATCCATCCCCAATGGACAGGTTGAGTATTTATGCCTTGAAGCTCTATGTAAACTGGTTCTCTGAAAGCAAGAAAGGCTACTTAGAAAAAATACACACACCCTACATACACTGAAACTTTGTGACTTACAAGTTTAAAATGAAATAGTTAAGGTAAGACTACATTTACTTTGAAATCTTTTTTTAAAAAAACGCATCATGGATGAAGCAAATGTTATCTTATTCTCAAATATGGAAATTAAACGCCAAACACCAAACAGTTAGCAGCCTTTACCAATCTCAGGTGATGTCATCCTTTTCTCTCTTAGTTAAGGTTGCTTGCCATGAAGAAGTCAAATTCTAAACCCTTTTGTGTTGTTTTCAAGTTGGGATTTACTTTTGAAATGCCGATGATTCATAGCTTAGGTTATATTCTCAATAATCAGATCTAAATTGGTTCCTCATTTTGAAAAATTCCTTTGAAATTTTTTCATTACAGACTTATGAAACCTCACCCCAAAATTAAGTCTAAAGTCTGTAAAATAATTTAAAAATTTACATTATACTCTAGAATCAGTTTCTTCCTACAAAGCTCAATCTGTACCAATCCACTGCCTTTATGGAAGGAAAGCTGTGAAAAAGAACACAAGTGCTGTTTAATTTGCACTTACTTTTTTTAGAATTGAAGTACTATAACTAAACATTAATTTAAGAAAAATGTTTATAATCTAATTTTCAAGTGCATTTTTAAGTATAGAAAATTAAATCTCAACTGAGTATAATTTCAGTTTTCTTCAATATTCAAAAAGCAACTCAGGGTCTTTTGGGTCCCTTCAAGATTATGAACATTAAAAATCATTATGACTACAAATGAAAATCTGATGACTGAGCATGATATAAATGAAAACTGTAAGTATAGAGTAAAGCATATTTTTAAACTACAGTTCAACCAATTTCTCTCTCTACAAGAGCTTGGTGAAATCTTTCCTAACCCCTAACAGGAAACCTAACAAATCTCATAAGATGCTATTCTTTATAGGCTATAGGGTCAGGCTTTCTGCAAACATTTAGAAAAGCATTTACAAAGACATGCTTTTCAGTGAGCTGCATATAGTAACATACGGCCCCCAAAACCCGAACACTTCAACACTTCATTCAGGATACAATCTGGGGAGCCCTTAATTCTAAGAGCAAAAATTATCCCTTCATTAAAAAAGGGCAGAAAAGCAGCTCCCACTTAGTTGTTACCGTATCTTTTTAATTAGTTACACGTGTGTGTGTGTGTGTGTGTGTGTGTGTGTGTATTACTATCTAAGCAGGCTTAAGAGAGACTTTGTGCTGTTCCTGCTTATTGGGAGCCAAGGAAGATAGCTAAGGGGGCGACGCACAGTTTAGAACTTTCGGAAACATGGTGCTGGACATTACAAAAGATGAACAAAGTTTCTTCCACCCCAAGCAAGAGCCACCCAGCACCCTGGTCCTTCTCGGCCATGGCCACATTCGCGATACACCACCACTTCCCTGCACGCACGCGGACTCCATAAAATGAAACTAAGTACAAGACTGGCATTTTCGCCGTCTGATGTACGAGCAGGACCCGCGCTATGGACGCCTTCCTTGCTCGTGCCCCTTACCAGACGGCTGTCTTCTTTGGTAAGATTTCTATAACGGGCGAGGGGAATGGACCTGAAAACTACTTGATGGAGCTGTAAGTACCGGGCGATGTAGGAGGAATGGATGGATGAAAAATGACTGGGGATCACTCCTATTTTTTTTTCCCTCCACCACCCCCGCAAATTAATGTCGATTCAAAAATGTATACTCTTAAGCAACAAAGAAAGAAGACCTTTCAGGTTCTTGAGACGCGGGAGTCTTTGCAGGGCCGCCGTAACCCCTGGGTCAGCCCCGCTGGAAGAGCTGCGTTGGCACCACGCTTCAGGACCGTGCAGGGAAAAGCTCTGGGTCATGTTTGCGGAAAGGGGGGGCGGCTGGTAACAGCAGGGGCCTCAGAGGTCCGAGACTGCAAGCAAGGGCGCCGGGCTCGGGAGGCGCCGGGGGGCCAGGCTGCTTCCAGCCCTCTCCCGCCCCCACCTGCCATGACAATGACTTTCTCCACGAGGCAGCCGCCCGAACTTGCACTCTTCTCCCCAGCGCCACAGCGCGGGAAAGACGGGTGGAGCGGGGCGGGGGAAGAGGCTTTCGCCGCGGCTAAAACGCCGCTGCACCCCAATCCTAAACGGCGCTCTCTCCCTGGCCATCTTCGCGGTCCAGGGAACCCCTCTAAAGAACTTCGCCGAGGTGCTCCGAAGGCACGTGCAAGGGCGCAGAGCTGGCCCGACCTCGAGCCACCGGGCAGTAGCGGCCCGCGTGGGACGGGCTGACCTCACGGCGCCCGAGACCGCGACCCCCGGCCCGCTGCGGCGGGTGCAGCTGGCACTGACCTGATGGAGCCCGCGCAGGGCTCTGCTGCGCGACCTTCCGCGCCCTCTTCCCAGGCATCTCTGCCAGCAGCTGCGAGCGGCTCTACCGCACACCCAGCGGGGAGCTCAGGCCCGCAACTCGAGAGCGCGGGGCGAACGCAGGACGCGCGGCGCGGACCGGAGGCACAGATGCGCGGGCTAGACTCGTGCGCGCCCGGGAGGCTTGGAGGTGCCAGCTCGGGAGCCCGCGCTCCGGTCATAAGGGGACTTCCCGGTGACGTAGAGAATGCTGACACCCGGGCCCGCCCCCTCCCCGCCCCCGGGACCCGCGGCTGTGGGTGGAGCCGGCGCCCCGCCCGCACCCAGCCGGGGAAACCCGCGCCGCCGCGCGACCTGCCCGGGCACGCTCCAGCCCTGCAGAGGCGCCGGCCCGCGGCGGGGGGCGCGGGGGGCGCGGGGCGCCGGGCGACTGCCGCCCGAGGGTCGGGCCAGCCCCGAAATTAATTATCTCCTTACAAAATCGGGGCGGCGGAGGGTGGGATAGAAAATCTGCATCAACCGGACGCAGAGTAAGCGGTAATTGCGGCGGCTCCTAGTAGAACAGAACAAAAAGGGTTTCCTAGCAGGAAAGTTGGCGGTGGGCGAGGCTCGGCGCCTCGTCCTTATCATAAATAGGCAATTAGAGACTTCGGTAAACAAACCCCGGAAAGAGCTCGGAAAAGGCAGGTTTTCGAAGTAGGAGAGCGGGGATAGTTGCAGTGAAATGAACAGAACTTTAATAATAGTAGAGAAGGTGTCAGGGGCCGTGTGAGGAAAGTACCGGATCCGAGGACGAATGAAAACCTCGGAGCTCTTGGGAAGTTCTTGCAAACTAAAGCCCTGGAGCAAGGCAGAAGAACCTTGTGTTTGAGTGGGGAATGAGTGTGTGAGAGAAGTGTGTGTGTGTAGGAGGGAGGTGGTTCTCAGCCCGGGATCAGGACTGATTTTTAAAGTAGAGCATATTCCTTCTGGACAGGAGGCAAAAAGACTGGGTCACCATATTGAAAAGGTTCAAATGCTTTCGCGGGGGGAGCAATGAGATATTTGAGAATGTTACCTTATTTGCTCCCTGTAATTTCATTACTATGAAGAGAAAGCGTAAAAGAGCTGACCTGTTAAGGCCTTGGGCATACATTTTTTCATTACTTGTAACAACCCTATGAAACAAGTATTCTTATCAGATAGCCTGTTTACTGGTTTGGATAACTTCAGTCATTTGCCCAAGTTCACAATAGGGAGCAGTGCCAAGATCTGAACCCAGTCAGGTCCACCCAGAGCAAAAGTACTTAAAACCACTGCTGCCTTCCCAGCAATCACGGTTTCTTAGAAAATGATTGTTCCTATATTATCTGCGCTAATTCATGCAGAGGTTGCAGGCTGGCTGTTGAGAAATGAGGCTGGTCCCTAGTGCTGTGGGGGTCGCATATGGATCTGCAAAGTGTCTTTTTTTTTTTTAATAAAATTTTATTGAAGTATATCATCCATACATGAACATAAACAATAAATGGATAGTAAAATTTATGAATTTACAAAACAGGTATGCATTTCATCATACAAGGCCCCCATACATCTCCCCACCTCCAACACCTTGCTTTGTGAAACATTTGTTACAAACCATGAAAGAGCATCCTTAAAGTATTACTACCAACTATGGCCCATATCTTACATTTGGTGTATTCTTCCCCGAACCCATCCAATTATTAATACCCTATATCAGCATTATATATTTGTTATCCTTCAGGAGAAAATGTTCTCACGTTTGTCCTGTTAACCACAGTCCATCATCCACCACTGGATTCCCTGTGTTATACAGTTCCATGCTTTGCACAATCCATTCAAAGTGTACACTCAGTGGCTTTCATTTTCATCACAGAGTTGTGCTGTCATCACCTCAATTTTATAACTTTTCATTACTCCAAAAGGAAAAATACCTTACTTCCTTATCCCCCCCCACTGTTGTCCCTTAGTATTAAAAAAAAAAATCTTGCCATTGTTGCAAATTATTACAATATAACTGTTAACGATCATCCATAAGTTACATTATTGTAATTTTCCCATGTATCACCATATTCTTAGCACTCTGTAAAAGAAGAGCATTCTTACATTAACCAGTCTTCATCCACCACCGAAATCACTGTTATATATCCCCTAGATTATTCTCTAGTTTCCTTTCAATTGACATTTACTTCCACACACTGCAAAGTGTCTTTTGAAAAATTTAATTAATTGCCAACATTTAAATATTGAGTGTCTCTGGGCAAAGCAGAAGCTCTGAGTCTATTTTCCAAAAGTGGAGGATAGGCTGGAAGCTGTGGTCCCAGACACTCCATTGAGAGGGGCCCGGCGCTCCAGTTTATTGCTCCCTGCTCTGTTTGCCTTTCTTATTTACATTATCTGGCCCCGGTAGGCATTTGAGCCTTAAATCGGTGAATCAACACAAATCAGCCCGTATTTAATTATCGCTTGTTTCCCGCAGAGAGTATATACAACGCTATAAGCATGGCACAAAACTACCCTTGAATGTAAAGAACTTAGTTTCCAGGCTGATGTTGTGTTTTTGAGTGCAGTAAATAGACAGGGGCAAGTTATCACCACATGCCACGGGAAGCACAGTGAAGATGCTGCTTTGAACTATGTTACCCTAAAACGTGCGCTGCCTCATTCTCCACGCTCATAAGAAACACCATCAACTCCACGATTACATAAATTGGTAAAATTCTGTTCAAATCACACACCCTGGAATGCAGTGAATATTCAACAAAAGAAAAGCTTATTTTAACATTGTTTGCCTACGGAGGGTGTATCAATCCTGTCCTCTAACATTAACATTTTAAAAGGTTGTGGATCATGTGACCCATACTGGATATGAACGTTAAGCAATTCTCCAAGGACAGTTGCAAATTCAACTCATAGGAGGAAAAGGGAGGAGAGAAGTGGGGGGAGGTGGGGCTTCAGAGACGGGTCAAAACCAGTGGGATCATGGAGGACTTTTTAAGACTGGATTTGAGAGGGTCCATAAACTGTTTTTCAGAGGAAAGGTAGTGAAGATTAATTAGATGCTAAGTGTGAAAAGCCTCTCTCAACTATATACCTCTCTGCAAAGGTTGGGCATTCATTTAATGTTGGGCTTCAAAGAAATATAAATATATGGGGATATTTTGTCCATCTAGGCTGATAAAATAAGGAATGAAGATTTATCATGAAGTATTAGAATTCCTTATTGTCTGTCAAAAAATTAGGACTGGTGAGGATGACAACTTTAAAAACTATTACCAGATAATCAGTTTTCATGGACCAATTTCAAAATTAACAGGGCCAATCTGCCCATGTCTGTGTTGTCATCTCTAGTGTTAAAATAATAATAATAATAATAAAACAACAGATATGATTAGTAAAAAAAAAAATGCCATTCATATATCTCATGGAGAAAATAGGATTTGACAGGAAAACAATAGGATATGAGAGATGAGTGGGTGGGTATTTAGAGGACACTTGTGATGAAATATGCAGGCTGTTGACCTCAAAAGCAGTATATAGAAGATAAGAATAAGATGACTTCTGAGGGAACAAGTTTAAAACCTCTGTCAGGCTGAATGCAAGTGCATGCTGCACATTTTTAGTTGGAGGCTGTGATGTGATCCCCTGCTGGCTTCCCACTCACAAGGCCAAGCGAGTTTTCAATAAATTCTTTGAAGGAATTTGAAAGTAAATTTAATTTCTACTAACATGACATAAGCAGGTTCCAAAATGTAGAGTCAGTAGAATTGGCCCCCTTTCATTTCTTATTTTTGTTATTTGCATCCTCTTCCTTTTTTTCCTTTGTCAGCCTAGCTAAAGTTTTGTAGATTTTAGTGCTCTTTTCAAAGAGCCATCTTTTGCTTTCCCGGATTCTCTAGATTGTTTTATATTTTTATTCTTGATTTCATTTATCTCTACTCTAATCTTTATTTCTTTCCTTCTCCTTGCTTTGGGTTTGGTTTGCTCTTCTGTTTTCTAGATCCTCCAGTTGTAAGGTTAGATCTCTGATTTGAGAGCTTCCTTTTTTTAAAAAATGTAAAACATTTAGAGCTATAAATTCCCCCCTTAGTATTGCCTTGGCTGTACCCCATAAATTTTGGTATCTTATATTTTGTTTTCATGTGCCTCAAGATATTTCCTAATATCCCTTGTGATTTCTTCTTTGACCCATTAGTTGTTTACGAGTGTGTTGTTTAATTTCCCCATATTTGTGACTCTTCCAGTTCTCTCTCTGTTCTTGATCTCTAGTTTCATTCAGTTGTGGTCAGAGAAGATACACTGTATGATTTCAATATTTTTTAATTTATTGAAGCTTATTTTGTGACCTTACTTATGGTCTATCCTAGAGAATGATCCATGTGCACTAGAAGTGTGTACTCTGCTGCTAAGTGAAGTGTTCTACATGTGTTTTAGGTCTGGTTGGTTTAGAGTCTTTTATTTCCTTATTGATCTTCTGTCTTGATATTCTATCCATTATTAAAAGTGTTGTAGTGAAGTCTTCTATTAATGTAGAACTGACTATTTCTCCTTCAAATCTGTCAATATTTGTTTGCTTCACTATTTTGGGGCTTCACTATATTTTGGGGCTTTGCCATTAAGTGCATATATTTTTATAATTGTTATATCTTCTTGTTGAATTAATCCCTTCATCAGTATATGGTGACCTTCTTTGTCCCTCAAAACGGTTTTTGACCAAAGTCTATTTTATCTGATGTTAGTATAGCTACCCCAGGTCTCTTCTGGTTACTATTTGCATGGTATATTTTTCCCATCCTTTCACTATCAACCTATTTGTGTCTTTGTATTTAAGGTGAATCTCTTGTAAATAGTGTATAGTTGGTTCACATTTTTTTATCCAATCAACCAATATCTGCTTTTTGATTGGAGAGTTTAATTCATTTACCTTTAAAGTAGCTACAGTTAATACAGGACTTCTGTCATTTTGCTATTTGGACTTTGTAAGTCATACCTTTTCTTCCCTCAATTCTTCCATTAATGCCTACTTTCGTATTTATTCGATTTTTTGTAGTGTACCATTTTGAGTCCTCTCTCATTTCTTTCTGTACGTTTTTCATATATTTTCATTGTGGTTACCATGGTGCTTAAACTTAACATCCTAAATCAATAACAGTCACATTTGACTTGATACAAACTTAACCTCAGTAGCATACACATACTCTATTTTTTTGCCCCTACATACCCCCACTTTTTGGTTACATATATTAGAAATTATTTCATTAAGTATTGTATGTCCAAAACCATAGGTTTATTATAACTTTTTATGCATTTTCAATTTAGAATCTTTAAGAAGTAAAAAGGGGAGTTATGTACCAAAATATACAATTCCATAGTACTGGCGTTTATAATTACCCGTATAGTTACCTTTACCAGAGGTCTTTCTTTATGCTACTTCCATCCACTGTCTAATGTCCTTTTCTTTCAGTCAGAAGAACTACCTCTAGCATAGCTCGTAAGGCAGATCTAGTGGTGACAAACTCCCTCAGTTTGTCAGTTTTTGTTCATTGAGGAATGTCTTTTCTCTCCCTCAATTTTTTTTCCCTTGAATTAGATTTATTATCTTTTTCAGACAATAAACGCATTGCATGCTCATTACAGAGTGTTGGGAAATGAAAAAGAAAGAAAAGGAAAACCCCTTAGTCCTACTTGGAGAGAGAACCATTGTTAGCATTTTGGCAGGTTTCCTTTTAGTCTCTCTCAATAGGGCTATAGCTACAGAAACGGCTAGAGATGTAGTTAAGATCTCTTTGTGGATGATTTGTTTCCTGCGTTTTTCACTTACTATTAGATTGTGAGCATTTTTCCCATTTCACTGAATAGGTTTTTTTTTTAACTTTTAACTTTATTTGTACATTTAATAATTGAAAATATGAACAATTAAAAACTAAAAAGTAAACACAGATGAATAAATATATACATTTCTCCATTAAATGTAATGGATACATATAAATTTTTTTTGAATCAAACAATATGTTACACAATATATTTGGTTCATAGTAACACATTCATACAGTATTTGTCCTTTTGTGTCTGGCTTGCTTCACTCAACATAATGTCCTCCAGGTTCATCCATGTCTCCCTCAACTTTTAAAGACAGTCTTGATGAATATAAAATTCTTGGTTGGCAGTTGTTTCTTTCATCACTTTAAATATTTCATCCCACTGCCTTCTTGCCTCTGTGGTTTCTGATGAGAAAGCAGCACTTAATCTTATTGGGACTCCCTTCTTCATAACATGTTGCTTTTCTCTTGTGGCTTTCAGAACTCTCTCCTCGTCCTTTACTTTCGATAGTTTAACTACCATGTTTCCAGAATCTTCAGTTTATTCTGTGTGGGATTCGTTAGGATTCTTGAATGTGCTTGTTCATGTCTTTTATTAAATTTGGGAAATTTTCTGCCCCCATTTCTTTGAATATTCCTTCTGCCCCCTTTTCTCTTTCTTTTCCTTCCAGGACTCCCAAAATGCACGTGATGGTATTCTTGTTGGTGAGGTGCAGGTTTCTGCTCCTCAGCCTGAATCATTTAAATTGTGTTGTCTCTGGGTTTACTGATACTTTCTTCTGTCACCTCCAATCTGTGGTTGAAACCTTCCAGGGAATTTTTCATTTCGGTTATTGTGGACTTCCACTCCAGTATTTCTGTCTGGTTCCTTTTTAAAATTTCAGTCTCTATTGAAATTCTCCTGTTGTTCATTCATTGTTTTCCTGCTATCCTTTAGTTCCATCTCTGTGTTTTCCTCTGTCTCCTTGAGTCTTTGTCCAATATGTCCACAGTCTAGTCTTCTCTGGTTTTTACCTTGTTGTTTTTTGTTGTTGTTGTTGTTGTTGTTGTTTTGAAGGGTCATTTCCTGTTTCTTTGTTTGTCTTATAATCTTTTGTTGCCTGTTACTATTTTAAAGTGTTAACACTGGGATTTAGTTCCTGAGCTGTCTCTTCCTTAACTTTGCATCCAGCAAGTGACATAACAAAGATTTCCTTGAATGCCAGGAGCTAACAAAAACAAACAATCCAGTGCAAAAAATGTCTTCCCCAGTCTCTGAGTTGACTTTGCTTTGGCTGGTGCTCTCCTCAGAGGTTGGCCCTCTTGTCAAGACCAGCCTGAAGCAAAGGCCAAGTGCAGGATCCCCTCCTCTTTTCTGAGTCTGCTCCTCGGTTTGTGCTTGCTGGTGGCATTAGGAATTCTCTGTTTACAGGAAAAAATCCAAATGAAGTTCTGATGCATGCTACAACATGGATGAACCTTCAAGACTACATGTTGTGTGAAATAAGCCAGACACAAAAAGACAAATGTTGTATAATCTCACTTATAAGAAATACTAGAAGAAGCAACATTCCTAGAATCAGATAGTATATCGTAGGTTACCAGGGCCTGACGGGGGTTGGTTTGTAGGGAAAGGAAGAGGAAGTTATTGTTTAATGGTCACAGAGTTTCTCTTTGAGGTGATGAAAAAGTTGAGGTAATGGATTTTGGTGATTGTGACACAGTAATGTGAATGTAATCAACACTACTGAATTGTACACTTAAAAATGGTTAAAATGGGAAACTTTGAATTTTATACATGTTGCTTCAATAATTTAAAAAGAAGAGGGGCCACAAGAAGAGTCAGAGTCAGAGAAGATGTGATAATGGAAGCGGAGGTTTAAGTGGTATACTTTGAAGATGAAGGAAGGCGCTACAAGCCAAGGAATACAGGTGGCTATGAGAAGCTGAAGAAGTCAAGAAAACAGATACTCCCCTCAGAGCCTTCAAGAGGAACCAGACCTATCAATTACTTGATCTTATCCCAGTGAAACTCATGTTGGACTTCTGAATTCCAGAATTGTATGAGAATAAATTTGATAATTTTAAGTCATTTTTTAAAAAAAGCATCACACTTGTAACAACAAGAAAAATATAAATACACTTGCCAACGCATATACAAAACCTAATGAAGAATAGTGGTTGGGTCCTGAAGGACAAAATGAAAGAGTTATTCCTGCATGGAAAGACTCTGCCCACTTAATCTATGAATGCAGTGTAATTTCAATTAAAATCCTATGAAGATTATTTTTAGGAACATAACAAATTGAGGAGAGCTAGCCCTACTATTTGTCAAAATATATAAAGCAAATGAAAGGACAAAATCACAAAGACAAATAGTTGAACAGAACAGAGTTAAAGATTCAGTCTCAAAACATGAGGGAATGAAGTGGATGATCAAGGGGCATTTCAATTCACTGGACACAAGGTAAATGGTTTAGGCCAATTGCATATACATACAGAAAAAACTGAATAAAGTCTGATCCCTATCTCATTACCTGCATCAAAATAAATCCCAAAGGGCTCCCAGGTTTAAATATAAATATCAAACACATTAAAAAGTACTAGAAGAAATAATGGGTGACTATTTTCATAATATTAGAATTGGAATGGCTTCAAACCTGCCATGAAAACTAAAGCTCAAGTACTTGAGACTTGATTCCCTAAAATAGGAATGTAGAAGTTTGGGCCAATAAAATAACACAATGAATAAATTTAAAAAACAGACTGACCTGTTTGCTGAACTACTGAGTAGCAAAGGTCAAGTGTGGGGACTGGGCCTGCTCTCTACCAGGCACATCCAGGCTGGGGCAGAATTCCCAGACCCAAAGGGGCAGAGAGCTAGCTCCCTGGGCAGCCGCAGCCCTCACCGCTCATTCAGACCCTTTTTTGTTAACGTGTAGAGGGATTCTGCCAGGGCTCTGTCTCTCAGCAATGATGCAAGGTGCTGGGAAAGCGTAGAGATAGGTCTTGAAGAGGGTTTTATAGAGCCCCTAACAGCCAAGTCTTGGACCTTTCAAACCCACTTTTGCAGAAACCTGAGACATAATTATTCCAGCTCTCAGGCTCAATGACTTGAAACCACAATTGATGGTTGACATCTCACCTCTCCTTACCCCCTGTATGCAAGCTGTCATCAAGTCCTATGGCATTTTTCCTGAAAGTGACCTTTGGGTTTAGCCTTCCTTCTCAGATTCCTCGGCCTGTAGTTCTCTTATTTCATGTTATTGCAAAAGTCTTCTACCTGGTTGCCTGTCCTCTGCCTTTGGAGCCTCCTCAACCTTCAAAGTGCCTTGAAAGCACCATTTCCTGGCATTCCCTTACTGACGCTCTAACTGCTCCGCCAGTTGCCCATGCAAACAGGTCAATCCTCTACCTCATTGTGTCCGCCTCATTGTTATAAAGTGTCACAGATTATTTTAAAGGCACCCTAAAATTCGCAGCCAGCTCCTCGAAGGCAGCAGCCCCCTTTCTCCAGCAACGCTACCTTTCACCAAATCTATTTCAGCTCCTTCTATTACCCAGGGACAATCTTACCTCATCCTCATCTTTATCAAAGTTCCCAAGGGATTTTTAAATCTGTCAAACTTGGAGAAGTAGTTGAAATCCCAACGAATGACACTATACAGACAAAAGTCAGGTTAATGGGGAAACGTATAAAGTACTCTCATACCTTCCCCCTCCCCCATTTATTTATATTCTAGCTTCACAAGTTACTGGATATATACATAATGGAATATAGAGTTCCCATAGAATCCTCCTGGGACTGGATATGTGAACTTGAAGCGTGTAAGCATGTTGTATAACTTCCCTGAGCTCAATTGGAAAGGGAGAATAACAGTACCTTCCTCACAGGTACTATTTTTTTTTTTTTTTTAGATCAAAAACAGATAATATAGGCAAACCAGCTCCACAGTGCCTGTCACACAGAAAGGCTCAATTAGCCTGGGATCCTGCGGACCTGCCTCCCCATTCTTTGCTCCCTCCACCCCACCATTCCTATAATGAGGGGAATGAGGCAGGTAAGGGCAAGCAGTTCCACCCGGAAAGTCCCTGGAATAAAATTCAAAATTGGTGCGTTTCTTATCCTAAGTGGAGAAGCTCTGCCTGGGAAACCTCGAGAACCACTGTGCCTCATGTATGAACATGACAGGCCAAATTTCAACCAAAACTCCGGAATTCAGTGGTGATGAACAGGACCATTTTGTTGAGGTTCTCAGAGAAAGGAAAGAGGTGAGAAAGGAAACCGAAAGAAAAAGAGGAAATGAATCACTTTCTTAGCTTTAGTCCTCAAGTGCACACAAACAGACGGGGGAGAGGGGGTGGATGATTCAGCACATCAGTAGATGAAGCGCCCGCCTGCCTGCCTCCCTCCCTCCTTCCTTCCTTCTCTCCCTCCCTTTCTTTCTTTTCTTTCTTTCTTTCCTTCCTTCCTTCTTTCCTTCTTTCTTTCCTTCCTTCCTTCCTTCCTTCCTTCCTTCCTTCCTTCCTCGTTCTCGCTCTCTCTCTTTTTCTTTCTCTTTCTTTTTTTAGCTGTTTCTTAGGAAACATGTAAGATCAAATATGAAATTTTTCTTACTAAATAAAATGCTGGAGGGAAAGGAATTCCAGCCGTTGCGAGGAAGCATGTGTCTTTTGCCCTCTCCTTGCAAGGCCCCAGGAATTCTGCACAGACCTGCTTGCTGAAGGAGGCTTTGGCTCAGAAGCAGATCCTCTGGGAAGCAAGAGCCAGAGGTGCCCCGGATACAAGGCTCTGTCAGTTTTCACCTTGCTGCTGTCCAACGTTGACTTTGTTTCTGTAATGCAGGAACAATCCACAGTTTTACAGCCAGAAATTCTGGGTTTACTCCCAGCTCTTCCACTTAAAACCCAACATGTTCTTGGACTAAGGATTTACTTCTCTGGGATCCAGTTAACCCATCTTTAAAATAGTGGTTGTAACCCTGTACCTGCCTCATAAGTTTTGGGGAAGATTAAACCTGTGAGATAGTAGATGAAAGTGTAGTATAATTGTAGAGTCATGTATACATGTGATGTATTAGTATTTTTAGGACAGTAGTCCAATCAGTTAGGATGCAGTTATAAAGCCGTGATTGTAACTTTGACAAATATGATAATTGCAAAAAGGAAAAAAAAAGTGACCACTCAAGAAACTGGGTGACAGAGTGCTTGGAAGAAGGAGAATGTGGTGGCTGGTGGGTGGGTGTAGGAGGGAATCTAGTTTTCACTGTATGCTCTTTTGTAGCTTTTGAATGTTTAAAAACATGTGTTCTTATTGATTGCTCAAAGAATATACAATTAAAATTTAAATTTATATGGACTAGGCAATTTCCCTCCTAGGTAGACATGCAATAGAAATGTATATAGAGGCTCACCATGTACAAGAATGTTCATAGCAGCGCTATTTGTAGTAGTCCCAAACGGGAAAGTGTCCAAATTCCCCACAGTTGTTGAATGGATAAATAAATGGCGGTCTCTTCCCACAATGCACTACTCTACCGCTGCTAGCATAGATGCTCTCCAGCTGCAGGCAACCACGTGGATGAACACCACAAACAATGTGAAGTGGAAGAGGCCAGATACTGGAGAGTACCACACTAATGCAAGGTGTTAATAACAGGGGAACTCTGTGGGAACTCTATATTTTTCACATGACTTTTCTGTAAACCTACAACTATTCTAATTTAAACATTTATATACAAAAACTGTATGTAGCATATGGTTTCATTTATAAAAAGTTCAAAAGTACTCTATGCTGTTAGAGTCATGATAGCGGTTCCCCTTATTAACACTAGTTGATATTAGTGTCAGTATTAGCATTGATAACGTAGAGATAGGGTGAGGGCTGAGGAGGGGTACTGATGCTTAATGTATATAGAGTTTTTAATTAGCTTGACTGTAAAAGTGTGGACATGGGTAGAGTTAATGGTAACACATTATGGTGAGTATAACTAACATGACTGATTTACAAATGGTATTGAGGCTGAAATGGGAAGTCTAGGGATGTAAATGTCAATTGAAAGAAAGCTAGAGGGGGGCGGATGTGGCTCAAATGGTTGGGCGTCCGTCTGCCATATGGAGGCGCCCGGGTTCGATCCCCGGGACCTCCCGGTAAAATAAAATATATATATAGAAGGCACGTGGGCTGCCAGGCTCTGTGTGCCGGTGAGCTGCCAGGCCCAGGAGCAGAGGTGGCGCAGATGGCAGAACACCTCTCTCCTACATTGGAGGTCTCCAGGATCGAATCCTGGTGAAGACTGGAGGAGGAGGATGAGAAGAGATGACACAGAGAATTGCCCAGCGAATGGACACACAAAAAAAACAGCAAAATGGGGAAGGGGGGGGTTAAAATGGATCAAGTAAATAAATAAATCTTTAAAAAAAAAAAAAAAAGAAAGCTAGAGAATACTCTAGGGACTGAAAAACTTAGTAAACCCAGAGGTGGATGAGGTTGTGGTTAATAGTACAAATACAAGAATGTTCTTCTATGAACTAGAACAAATGTAAGTCACTAATACAAGGTGGTAAGAATATGGTGATGCATGGGAAAATTACAATTAATGTAACTTATGGACTGTAGTTAACAGCAATATTGTAATATTCTTGAATCAATGTCAAAGAAGGTACTATATCAACCATGAAGGTCAATAGTAGGGGGATATGGGATTTTTTCTTTTGGACTAAGGAAAACAAACATTCAGAAAACTTACTGAGTTGATGACAGCACAACTCTGATGAAAATGAGAGCCACTGAGTGTACACTTTGGATAAAATGTACAAGGCATTTGTATATTTGTGGTGGAAGATGTGGTGGAAAATGGGCTGTGGTTAACAGTACAATATGAGAGTGTTCTCTCATGAACTATAACAAATGTACAACACTAATATATGGTGTTAATAATAGGGGGTGTATGGAAAAACTATACCAAATAAGCTATGGACCATAATCTGTGGTAATAGTCTGATGATGTTTGTAACCGTTGGCCAATTTGATGTAATTATGAATTCCAAAAATATAATTGGATCATGCTTGTAAACTGATCTGTTAATCTGGGTATGATTAAGTTATGATTAGGGCGTTGACTGGGCCATGTAAGTAGGGCGTTGAGCCCCACCCCTTGGTGGGTGGGGAATCGAATATAAAAGGCAAGGCAAAGAACAGAGTTGAAGCAGTCTTTTGAGAAGCAGTTTTGATGTTGGAAAGAAGGCCTCAGGAGAAGAGAAGCAAGCCGTTCGCCTGATTGTCTACAGCTGAACTTGTGGAGGAAACAGGAGCTAAGCCCAGAGAGAAACGCAGCCCCGGGAAGAGAGGAACCCCAGAAGTCTGAACCCTGGCAAATGCCGGCAGCTGTCTTGCTCTAACAC
>JAQZBX010048409.1:0-20208 GCA_029593785.1 Cabassous unicinctus
GCATCTCCTGGCCTCTCTGTTCTCTTCCGCGTTTTATTAATTTCAGCTTCTTGCTTCCATGGCTCGCTCGCTCTCTATTCATGCCGTTTATAAAGGACTCCAGTAAAAGGATTAAGATTCATCCTGAATGAGGTGGGTCTCACCCTAACTGAAGTAACCTCATCAAAAGGTCTTACTTACAATGGGTTCACACCCACAGGAATGGGTGTAATGTGGTGATTTCTCTGCTGGCAGTTTATTTGCTCATCTTTTCAAGCCCAAAAAAGGACAATATAAAAAAGCTCAGGGACAGCCAAAGGTAAAACAAAACCAACTCCATTCTTGAGCCTATCTGATGGCGCGAGTTTTCAGGAATGGGCGCTGTTCATCAGCCCAGTGGGGCCTTTTCAACCTCAAATCCATGGGTCAGAGGGCAACAGGATCTCTTTTGTTTTTCTAAAGTGACCCACATCCCTTCTAGAATTTAGAAAGAAACCAGAGGCAGAACTGGGATTCAAATATAGGAAGTTCCTGAGACCCATGCCTGTGGTCTCGCTGCTTTGTCCTCTGCTACAGTGACAGTTTGGGTGACACGTCCTGTGAGTTGCTGTGCCAGCTTCAGCCAGCTTCCTGTGACCCCAGGCTCCTGGGCACGTGCAGGCTTGGGCTACTGCCGCATTGCCGCCCCTCTCCCTTCTTGAACCTAGAGGGTGTGGAAAGTAGCATCAGCAACCCCTGTGAGTGGCCCAAGTGTGGAGGGGCCTGCCGTGGGTCAGGCACCAGCTGGGTACAAAAGGGCCCCAGCCGCTCCTGTGCAGACTGTCCCAGCTCTAGCGTAAACTAAGGAATTCTCACAAAACCAGTAATGGCTTGCTTTGAGGAACTAGAGGGCAGGGCATGCTGTAAGTGACCCTGTTGCATAAGATGACCACAGGGGTTCCTCCTTTTCTCCCCCCATGAGGTACATCAAAGGAGCTCATGGCAGAAAAACTGTGCGAATAAATGCAATCCTAATTTAGAGGCCCCAGGCTCAGAACCTCTCACTGTGTAGATTCAGGGGCTGAGAACACTGAGGAGGGTGGGTCCTGACAACTCTTCCCAGAATCTAAATATTTTTAGGAGGGAAAATTTAAATATAAGAGGCTAAAAATAAGTGGCTACAAGTGACTTAGAGTTTAAACAACAACAAAAAAGAAGTATGCTCAGAGTAGAGGTTTGTTCCGGCACATGACTGACTCACGTGATGGAGGGATGGCATGAGGGTAATATTGGGAAAGAAATCTCTCTGTGAGCAGAACCTTCCTTGCAGAAAATACCCCATGTTAAGAAGCATTGTCTCAACCAGTGTTTTGAAACCTGTTTTGACCATGACAAAAATAAGTAATACATTTTTCATTGAGACCCAGTATGCATACGCACACACATAGGAAACCAAAACAAAAGCTTTATAAAATTACATAAGAATAATTCTTAGCAAAGGCAATAGACTTTCTGTTATATTTTATTTAAAAAGCTGGTTGCAAACCACTAAATTGATTTGTTGGCCTCAGAAGGGGCAGCAATCTACAGTTTGAAAAATCCTGATTTAAACAGAAATGTGTCAGTTGTGTGGAAACCAGCCTCATTGTGACTCTGACAGATTTCTGCACAAGGAGATCCAGTGACACAGGCTTCATGGTCCTAGAGCAGGTTTTCTTCACTCTTCCAATCACTGCTCGACCGTGAGGCTGCGGTGGTGGTGATAGTGGTGGAGGGTCATGGAGGGAGAGGAGGCAGAGGTCATTGGAGATAATAGGAGGCTGAGTTTTAATTCTGCTCATCCAGAAAATGTTTGCTGCCTTGTCCTGACACAAAGAAACACAGACCCTGGTTATAGTCCGAGAGTGCTCATTGTCTAATGGGTGTGGAGTTGTCACCATCCAGTATGGTTTATAATGTACTGGAAGCATAAACAGAATGATACAGGAGACCTGAGGCCCCTTCATTCTGAGTTCCTGAAAAGGAGGAGCCTGTTATAGGGATTCCTTCCCTATACATTCACAGTTCCCATCCCTAGTGCTCTGTTTCATACAGAATAAGGGTTCAATGAATGTTTATTGAAAGACCTACCTGATGCCTACTTGTACCTAGGCTAGCAGTAATCCTAATTATCTCTAGTAGTATTTTAGTAAAACACTATTCGAAGGGCACTTTAAAACACTTGTAGGGGGAAAGCGGATGTGGCTCAACCAGTTGGGCACCCGCCTACCACATGGGAGGTCCTGGGTTCGGGTCCTGGTGCCTCCTAAAGAAGACGAGCAGGTGCCTCCTAAAGAAGACGAGCAGATGCCACACCCTCTGCAATGAGCTAGATGCCTAAATGAGTAGATGCAACAAGCCAGCAGACATCGCAGCCCATGGGGAGTGGGTGTGGCCCAAGCTGTTGGGCATTCACCTCCCATGTGGGAGGTCCCCCGTTCAGTTCCCGGTACCTCCTGGAGAAGCTAAGCAAACAGTGAGCAGACAGATAAGAGAACCATCTGGGGGAGGGGGATAAATTAAAAAAAAAAAAGTTAAATCTTTAAAGCAAACAAACAAACAAAAAACACTTGTGGAGTATGGGACAGGACCGATAAGCAAAGACCCAGAGATGTTTAAGTTATGTAGCAGAATTGCCAAACCCCATTGGGGTTTCAGATCCTCCGCATCATAAGCCTTTAGATAGTTGAGGTTTGTCTGGTTTGAGTTGTAAGCACCTCTGCCGGTCAGCCTAAAAGTGGGCCTTGGAACAATTTGCTCTTGCTTTTCTCTGGGAGATGAGAAGTCATAGCAATTGGAGCAAGCCCACACCCTGGCCACCTGGAGAACACAAGTGAGCAAATTCTAACTTTCCACCACAGTTCAGATGAAACAGAGCTAAGCTTTACCATTTGGGTCAGCTGTGCGAGATGAAGACCATTCAGGCTGTTAAAGTATTAGATAAGATATAAATTATGGGAGTTTATTTGAGCAGTTTATGATTTATGAATCAGGCAATACCCAAACCACACATGGAAAGGAATTCTGCTGAGGGAGTAGAAGGGGGAAGCTTATATAGGGCGAATGTGGAAGCAAGTGAGGAAATGTCCTGATTGGCCTGCATTAAGTTTCCATTTTACATGGTGGGGGGATCCTTTCTTACGAAGTAGGGAGCAGAGATATACATTGATGAGTCTGGTATGTCTAACTGATAAACGGACTCTCTTGGACTGAAACTGGTTTGTCAAAAGGAGTTGCTTATCTGCAGTTCTGTAGGAGGTGTTCCATTGTTCCGTTTTCTCAGAAAGCCCCTGCAAGTCAATTGTTCTGTATTCTAGAAAATCTTTTCTCAGAAAGGGGTCCCTCCTGGCAATGCCCAATTCAGGCAGCCATTTTATTTTACTTAGCAAGGCTTGAATCATCCCAAATTTCTGTGTGGCAGGCTTCTGTAGAGAAGAGTGTGCTTGCAGACCATTTTCTGTTGGATCATAAATGGAGCCTTTGTTTCACATTTGGACCAACCCAACACTGATGGGCCATTGAAGCTGCAAAGTGGTTGAGGGGCTGAGGACACCCTGGCATGGGTCCCGGTGCCCATGCCCTCTGAGCTGGGCTTCCTGTAAACGAGCTCTGTTCTGATTGTCTGGTCCCGAGTGCTGGCCTTCAGCCCCCAGGCCTGCTGGTTCAGACCCCAGCTTGCCATCCTTCTGCTACACTAAAGTAGCTATAGGTCCTTCTTTCAAGCAATTCTAGTGTGTAGGAGGGCTGGGGATGTTTGCAGGGAGGAGAGGGAAGGACAATACATGAGTTGTGAAAATTATCCACATAGGAGCTTTTCCTTCCAAATGAAAGGTCATGGCACCCAAAGAGCTGTACTACGGAGATACCTCTGAAAGTGGCCAAATTTAACCTCAAATTGATTGCTGTACATTCTAGACATTTGTTCAAGTTTACACAGCCCAATCTCAGAAAATTTCTCAGGGGAAATTGAGAAATGAGAACACTATACACTCTTCAGAAGATTCCCTGGGAGAGCCGATGTGGCTCAGTGCTTGAGCGCCGGCTACCCACATGCTAGGGTCCCGGGTTCAATACCCAGCCCCGGTACTGCAAAAAATAAAATAAAAATAAATAAATAAAATAAAAACAGAAGATTCCCTGGGAACCAATCACAGAGAGCCCTTTGGCTCTGGGGAATAAGTGGGTATGTGAGGGCTTGACAGGGAGGTAGGTCCGCCTAGCAGACCCTTTATCTGTGTTCCAATAATCTGCTTTGTGATTTATGCCTAATTAAGATAAAGCTTGAATAAGATCAAAGCTGAATACAAAAGAGCATTCACAAAGGAAAGGCAGTGTCTGAACCAGGCAGCCCTGGCTTCTACCTCCCTCTCTTTCACTCTCTGTGTGACCTTGGGCCTCAGTTTCCTAATCCATAAATTAGAGGGGTTGGAGATGCTCCCTCTGAACTGGAGCTGGAACGCTGTGGCTTTCTTTGGCCTAAGCAACATTTTCTGGCAGAAAAGAGAGACTGCCCAGAGGTTCCTTCTCAGGCAGCCAGTGAGTACATTCTTTCCTGTGTCCGCATATGGAAGCAATTTCTTGATTATCCAAGGCACTTGTGCTGCTGAGCTCAACCGAAACAGAGGCACTCGGTGGTGGTAAGTGGAAAAAGAAAAACCCTGCATGCTTTTTCCTGTGTTTTCCTACCACTGTGCACTTTTGTATCTGGAATCCCTCACGTGACTTGTGTTTCCATGCTATGTTAGGGATTTGCCTTGGGTTTGGGGTTATTTCACAGATAAAATCCTGATAAAAAGAAAGTGAGTGTGGAGCTAGCTATTCTCCCCTAAGGCCAAAGCCTCTTTGCCTTTCTCCTTGGGAAACTTTAAGGCTGGGGCCTGGGAGAGAAGCATGAATTGAGTTTTATTTCCACATTTATTGTAATCTTTTTCTCTGGTCTGTTAAAATGAGGTGCCTTCAAGGTTCTTTGTAAAGATGAATTGGGAAACATCAGCCAAGAGTGTTGAAGGGAGAAAGTTTTATTAATTCCTTCTCTGGCAGTGGTTGTCTGCTGGCTTTTGCAACCTGGGAGCACCGGGGCATTTACTTCTGAAGGCAGAATGTCAGAAGAGTGACTTTTTTTAGAACACAACCTTGCCCACGAGCTTCATCTGGTCCTAGCCCCCATAAATACAGTCTCAAGGACCTTATTTCCTCCCACTGTCTCTTCACTCCTGGCCTTAGTTATTGGGAATTTTACTGAAAAGGGTGTTTTATAGAGAAATGCTTTTTGTTCCCCTTTCCATCTGTCTCTAACTTCTCTACTGCCTAATCCCCCAATGAGTTTAAAATTAAAAAAAAAAAAATTAATTTTGTAAAGCAAGGATATTGTTCCTGGAAATGAAATCTGAGTAATTAGGAACACTTGTTAAAGGGGTTGCATTAATACCCTCATAAATATATGGGTAGCCATTCCAAATACTTTCTAGAAAAAGCTCTCAGAATCAAGGCAGTAGCTGATGAATGCCGAAAGACTCTTAGCAAAAACCACATTCCTTTTCTGTTTCTGGGTCTAGTGCAGAGCTTTCTGGTGGAAGCAGCCTTTATTCCCTTTAGAGAGAGCATGTTTATGACTCTGGTTTGCTTCATCTGGGGTTGCTGCCATGCAGGACTAGAAATCAAACATGACATGGAGATAGAAACACTTATCGGAACCTCATGTTTGGTCTCCCTAGTTCAGGACACTCAGATTAGCTCCTCTTGGCAGCCAATACGGTTGGAATTCTATACTTAGATTTCCCCCGATAGGGTTCTTGCCTCTTTTAAAGCAGCTAAATTTTGCTGCTCTGTAGAACCATAATCAGAAATTCATTTTAAGCCCCATCTCTGGATTCTGTGCTAGATTCTCTTCAACACTAGTCAAGACAAGTTCAGCTGACCTCTCCCCTGGTACTAACAGTCTGAAAGACAAACCCAGGAGAAAAGTGACTGAATTGACGTGTACTCCTGCTGCTGGTGTGTGGAGTCTTAACCTGGGGTGTGGTTAGGTGCTCTGTGGCCATCGGGGCGCAGCTCCATGCTTTCCTGAGAAGATGAAGGAAAAATTCATTTCATTTGCTCTTTTCCTCAGGGATTTCTTCCTGCCCAAGGTAACACCATGTCCTGCCCACCCAGACCCCTGCACCCTCTCACCAGTGGCGTTGGCTCAGCTTTCCCAGGCACCCTCCCCCCCTTCATTTCTCTGCAACCTGTCATTTCTCTTCATTCAACAGACATTTACTAGGTGCTCACTATGGAGACTTGCTTAGAGCAACGTCACTGTCTCCATGGAGTTTACATTCTACTAGGGAGAAACAGGCAATAAACAAATAATTACTTAGATAAATTAAGATAGTGATAAGGCCTATTTAAAAAAGCTGACATGGGGAGCAGATGTGGCTCAGTGGTTGAGCACTGGCTTCCTATATATGAGGTCCAAAAAATTTTAAAAAGCTGACAGGGTGATGGAATAAAGAATGATGAGAATACTACTGAGCTACAGTGATCAAGGAAAACTTATCTGAGAAAGTGAAGTGAGAGTTGAGATATGAATGACAAGGAGCCAGACCTGATGCTCTGGGGATGTGTGCATTAGACAGAGAGAATGTCAAGTGCAAAGGTCCTGAGGTAGGAACAAGGAAAAAGGAAAAGGGAGAGTATCGCTGTGGGTAGAGGGGTAAGGGATGAAGTAAAAAATGTAGGCAAGAGCCAGGTACCCTGTAAAGACTTTACTCTGATTGTGATAAGGCTTTAGCCAGTGGAGTGATATAATCTGATCTGTTTTAATAAAATCACTCTTGCTTCAATCTCTCTGACCTCATGGCCTTACACCCTTACTCATGCTCACTTGTTTCACCCAGTTGTCTCTCAGCTCTACTTGCCACACTCTGGCTTCAGTGCCGCCAGTGTCCTCCCACCCACCCTATGCTGGCTGCCGACTCAGGCCCATCACCTCCTTAGTTCCTGCACCAACTGATCCCCCATGCTTTGGGTTTCAAACAGTTGCCACATCATTCTGCTCTAAGCTGTACCACAGTGTGAGGCAGTGAAGAGAGTGAGATTCTTATTAGGCTGTGAGACAGGCACTAAGCCTCTCTTGACTTCAGTTTTCACCTCTGCTCAGGTACTTTCCAGCTCTGAGTTCAGTGATTTTGAGCCACTGCCACAATTACAATGTTAACCAAGTCCTTGCTTTATGCTGGGCGTTACACTTGTATTGCACTCACTTCTCTTGACCACACAATGCGATTGGCGCTGTTATCCTCCTTTTAGAGTGGAGGAAACTGAGGCAGAGAGAGGTTAAGCAGCTTGTCCAGAATGTGCAGCTGGGGCAGGATTCAACGCAGACAGTCTGATCCAGTTCCACCTCCAAGCTCTTAATCACCATACTGCTGCCGTACATGCTGTGGGACCAGCTTTCCTTCTCACCCCCTTATAGTCCTGAGCTGGGTTCCTTTTCTAGGTTGCTCAGCCCCAGTGCAGGCCTCCTGAGGGATACCGAATCCTACCTGCTGCTCTAGCAGGGAGCAGACAAGGTGGGATAATTTCCCCAGCAGGCCAAGTAAATTCATCAAGTTAGAATGTTGTATTAGGGTTCTCTGGGGAAACAATATCAACAGGAGATATCTGTTAATAGTATGAGATTTTATAAAATTCTCTCACGTGACTGTAGGAATGCACAAGTACAGATTCTGCAGGCAGGTTGCAAACCAGGGGTTCCGATGAAAGTCCAGTGAAGGTCCTTGATGAGTTTCCGGGAGATGCTGGCTGTCCAAAGATGAGCTGGGAAATTCTCCCCCAATGCTGAAATCACTTCCCCTTTTAAGGCATTCAGCTGGTTGGATAAAATGTCACTCATTGCTGATGACAATCTCCCTAGTTAACTGTAGATGTAATCAGCCATCTATGCAGTAAACTCACTGATGACTAAAATCCATAAATGTCCTTGTATTACAATTAGCCCAGTGCTTGCTTGACCAAACAACTGGGCACAGTTACCTGGCCGAGTTGACACATTAGCCTAACCATCACAGATGGCTTCTCCAACTTCAGTTAACTCAGTGCTGAATGCCCTCTCCAGTATGGACCCATTGATCCTTTTCTAGACTAGATGTGAAAACCTCCACTCTGGAGACATTCACTACTTGCCAATTAATGGTCAGTAATAAAAGTAGTAGTAAATGTTCCTAGAGTGCTTACTATGTGCCTGGTTCTCTTCTTTTATTCTCATTTTACAGATGAAGAAACTGAAGCACGAAGAAGTTAGGTAGCCTGCTTACAGTCACAGAGCTAGTGACTGGCAGAACCAGGAATTGGACCCAGGCAGTATGGCTCTGGAGACCATTCTTTACATTGAGGAAATATTCCACACACACATGGTTTCCATATGTTGGTCCATAGTCTATCTTAGTAGCCACAGAGTGGTCTAATTTTATTGACACAAATCAGACCTGTAAATATTTAAAGACAATTTTATCTCTCTATTTCCAAAGCATTGTGCCAACTGCATGCTTGGGGAACAGGTCTACCCTGGATCTCCTTCTGCCTCCTAGAAAATGTCAAAGAATACTTTATAATTTACCATCACAATTAGACATGTGTGAAAGGCAAGGTAACACTATTAATAAATATACTGGGACGACAGGCCTCAAAGACAGCTGTCCCAGGCAAACTGGGATGTGGTTCATACCACTCTCAGGCCACTCCTTGGCTGCCTTCTGAAAATTGCATTCATGTGGATTGTGGGAGAGTTGAGCAAACTACAGATCCAAATCTTAGGAGTCTGCCTTAGGTCATGCATAGTGCAGTGGAAAGGTGTTGCACCTAAGATGAAGTCCCACATTGGCTGGTGTGCCCATGGCTGAGTCATCTCCCACCCTGGCTTCCTCATCTGTAAAACGAGAGGTTGATAATCTGGAAGTCCCTTCCAGTTCTAAAACTCTGCTCCTAGGTCAGTCTTCCCTACACAAGCAACATTCTTACTTTGAAACCCCTAACATGAAACTTGAAGTTTTTAATCCATTTTCTGCCAGTTTAGCAGCTCTTCTCAGAACTATTTGCCAAACTGTAGAGGTAGATTTTTAGAGGGCCAGCAAGATCCTCTCATCTAGCCTGCTGTTTGGAACATCAGTGAAATTGTCCTGAACATTAAGTATCTTCTTTAAATAATTGTGCTGATAAACAAACAAGAACAAAGAACTGAGCCTCCACTGAAAGTTCCTGTTGACTTATTGAGAAATTTCTTAAAACAAATATGTTTTATGTTTCCTAAAACCTGTCTATGTGAAATAATTTCAATGTTTTTTACATACTTTATCTCATTAGACCCCCAAAATGGCTGTGTGAAGTAATCTCTATATTCTGTATATTGGAATTGAGACCCAAGAGGGTGAAATGACTTGTCTAAGGACACACAGCTAGTTGGTCTAGGATACATGTCTGCAGGATCCTTATCCAGTAGTTTTTCTACTATTCCAGTAGTTTTCAGGTTTGTTTTGTTATTAAAAACTAATTTTTTTCAGAGAAACAAAGCTTCTCTGGATGAAGTGGGGTGTGCCTGCTTTCTGTGGCAGTGCAGTGAGGGGCTCCGTAAAACCCCCGAGGCCCATAGGACATGGTTTGAATAACCCTACACTTTTCCAAAATGCTGTCACGCTTTGTCCATTTCAAGGAAATAAGATGCTTATGGAATTCTGTACAGTTTCATCCTACGTGAACTTGTCACATTTAATAAATTCCACAGTGATTCTAAGTTACTTGGTCAGACCATCAGGGGCTTGTGCCAGTTGCACGAACATGGTCTTTGCCAGGAGCCTCGTTTTCCTCCTCTTTTCTCTTCCCCAGATCCCTGTGGCTCAGTTATGACTCTTTCCACCCTGTTTTCCACCTTTCGCAGCTGAATCCCATTCCTACCTAATGGAATCACTGTCGTTCTAGATACCACTTGCTTGTCTTCATCATTTATCCACCCACTCAGTAAACACTTATTAAATGTACTAAATGAAACAATGTGAAAAGGCCCTACCTAGTGACACATAAAGAGAATTAGTCCTCAGCCCTAACCTATGCAAACTGCAGTGCCCCCTTCATTTCCTTGTGTCTGAAATGATTGGGTTGATCAAGATTATCTACTGGTGTTCCTGTGCCAGCCTATTCCCTTCCCTACTAGGTAAAAATTGGATGCTTGGCTAATTTTCACTGTGTATTTTGTTCTCTGCCAATATAATCTGATGCCTCTAGCAGAAGTTACTTGACAGAAGAAAATTTAGAGAAAAAGTTTTCCATTCTCTGAGGTTGCTGGGTCACTGGGGAGCAGCCAAAGTGGCATCTATTCAAAGAGCACTCTTATCTCAGGTCTAGACTTTTGCTGTCTTGCAGCAATATTTAAAGGGGTTCATGCTCAGTTTCACCAACTGACATAAACATTGATGTTTATGCTTAAGGTTCTGTTTCTCTTACCCAGTTCTAAAGCTTTGCAGACACTAGGAACTCATTCTTCTCTTTATAAACAGGCAATATTTGAGCTGCCTGTTCATTACTAAATCCACTTCTTTGCTTGGTTTAAATCTCCATCAAATAAAATTTATTCGTTGGAACTAATTTGAAGTGAGACATGATATAGTCCAAAAAATAAATCAATAATTTTACCTATGAGAGGGCATTCAGAAAATTCAAAGCATTCAGTCAGTATAAACTGTTAGAAATATTCTTGGCTTTTACAAAAAAAAATTTTTTTTTTAATATACAAAAGACATACTTTGTTTAGGCCGTAGTTCTTTATGACCTATTCTTTCTAAAGAACAGCAATTATTAGAAGTAGCAAACCAAAGTTCCACCAAGCCAGTGTAAATTTAGCAGTCTGTCTTCTTACTCTGCAAATGTACATGTTAATGTAAATGTCTAATATTTGGGATTTTTCAAATAATATAGCCATATCTTAGATTACATAATCGTGTGTGTCAGCTGTCTCTGTGGAGCATTCAATATAATGTGTGTGTGTGTGTGTGTGTGTGTGTGTGTGTGTGTGTGTAATTGATTAGATGCCCCGGTTAAAGGCATGGGCAGCTGTTTATTTCCACTAGTTCATTGACAAGAAGTCATTAGGCAGTGTGTGCGAAAATTTGCCGTCCTATTCTTTCAGTGATGACAGATTTTTCACACTGAACTGAACATTTATGTCCAGTCCAGCTAAACCAGGACCCCTCCCCTCAACCAGTGTTCCAGTCTCCCCTGAGCACAGCAGCCCCTGTGCCCTCATCCACAGCTGCTGATCCAGCTGCTGGTGAGTAAGAGGAAATGGAATAGGAGGGATAGGCTGGCCACAGGCTAGTTTCCATTCATGTGTTACTGTTCACATCCCATCTTTGGTTGGACTCCTTAACTTTAATGTCAGCCCTGGAATCTCTTTTAAAAATAAAAGTAGGAAAAAATCTTTTCGTTGGAAAATGTCTTAATGAAAGAAAATGGCAGAGGAAAAAATGTGATCTATTATGAATGGAAGCTGTTGGTATGAGTTCCTCTATTTCCTTTTGGTTTTGTTGCTATTTTCTTGGATCTGTCTGTTAGAAACATTGACTTGTCTTTGCATGAAATTTATTCTGTGCAATACTTTCTTATTTCCTTTCATATGTATATTTAATTACAAAGACATTTTGCTGTATAACAAAACACACCCAGATTTAGCAGCTTAAAACAACAATCATTTTATTTGCTCACAATTCTGCAATCTGGAGTGGGCTCAGCTGGGCAGTGCTTGTGCAGGTCTTGCCTGTGAGTAGATGATGGGTCAACTGAAGAAGGACTCTGTTGGGAAGCAGTAGTGGCTGGGCTTCTCCTTTCTCTGCGTGGTCTCAGGGCCTCTTCTTCAAGTACTCTCTCCACGTGGTCCTTCAGCAGGGTTGTTGGACTTCTAACATGATGGCTACCATCACAAAAGCAGAAGCTGCCAGATCTCTTTAAGTCTCAGGTCCAGAACTAGCAGGGTGTTACTTCTGCAGCATCCTTTTGGTTAAGACCAGTCTCAGGTGCAGCTCAAATTCAAGGGGAGGGATGACACAAGGTTGTGAATACCAGGGAGCATGGTTCCTTGGAGGCTACCACTTCAATCAACTGATCTTCTTTTAATCTAATTTAATTTTTTATTTTTTTTATTTATCCCTCCCACCCCCTTTGCTGCTTATGCTTGCTGTGTCTATTTGCTGTGCATTTTTCTGTGTCTGCTTGTCTCACTTTGTTGCATCATCTTGCTGTGTCAGCTCACTGCACTGCACGGGTCGTCAGCTCACCGCGCCGTGCAGGCCGCCTTGCCTTCACCAGGAGGCCCCGGGAATTGAACCCGGGACCTCCCATATGGTAAACGGGAGCCCAGCCACTTCCCTCAACTGATCTTTATTGAGTTCATGTGAGTGTGCCAGGCACTGGGCATACAATGGTGAACAAGCTAAGCATGGTACCTGTCTTCATGGAGCTTACAGTCTGGGGAGCACAGCTGACTAATCAGGATATTACCACAGCAGCATGATGAGTGTTGGGATGGGAGGAGTGCTCAGTGCCCTGGGAGCACTTTGGGAGGGGTAGGAAAACCAGGCCTGGATGTTCAAGGAGGAGAGGAGTCATCCCATTATAAATGGGTGAAGCGGGTTCCTGGCAGAGGAACAGCATGCTCCCACGCCAAGAGACAAGAGAAAACATGGCCTCTCATGGAGGGAAAAGAGGGGTCACACTTAGGGTTTGCTAAATAAAAGGCCTGAGAATAAGCAGGGGCCTCATCACACATTAAGGGCATGGTAAACTGTGTTAAGAAGATTGGGCTTGGACCCAGTCGTGAAGAGGCTAAACAGATCTGCCTTCAGGGAGATCACACTGGCTGCAGCAGCCTGAGGATGTAGGAACCTGGGCCTAGAGACCCCCAGGAGGTGTTGCAGAAACCCAGGCAAGAGATGGTCGTAGGCCAAGTACATGGAGCTCAGGATATGGATTCCAGTGATACTAGGAAGTAGAATCCATAAGACTTGGTGATTGATTGATTGGTTATGGGTATGAGTGAGAGGAAAGAGGCAACGGTGACCCTCAGGTTTCTGGCATGGGCAGCCAGTGATGGTCACATTCACCCTGGATAGAGGACAGGGCAGAGAGGGGCCCTATGGAGGTGGGGTGGACATACTGAGGAGAGCCAACTTGGATACACTGCGCTTGATGCCTTAGAGTTTAGTCCATTGTGAACTCTTTTCAGACTAATATGTTGTGAGATCCTTAGGTGCTACTTAACTTCTACTTATGATTTCCGTACATCTCTCACACACTTTTTGCCTTTCTGCTTCTCTCCTGCCCTCCCAGGGAGAAGAGTAGAATGACCAGGTCTGAGGCAGGAGTGTCCAGGGATGTCACCTTCTTGAGCCTTTCACTTTGAGGGCAGTGGGTTGAAGACACTGGGGATGGAGAGTTACAGGATTTGGAGTTGTAGGTTGCAGAGAGCAATTCATATCACAAGGTTGAGAAGTGTAAAGGTGAGGGATTTGGGAGAAAAATTAGAAAAGTGGGAAGAAAAGGAAAAAAGAGCCAGTTAAAAGAAAGGGAGAAGACAGAATAAAGGCAAGAAAAAATGAGTAATCTGAGGAGGAATAAAAGGAACAGAATAGAAAAGGCAAAGAGAAAGAGACTCCACAGGCTATAGCCTCTGTTGTGGAAGACACTAGAATCTTTGTTCTTTTGTGTCTCCTTTCTGCATATGCATTCGAAAAAAATTTTAAATAAAATAAATATTTTTTCTGAATGTCTCAGTGAGTAGAAATGGGACCTTCAGATAAGTTTTTCTTGTATAAAGAAAAAGAAACAAGCAATTAACACACTAAGGTAAAGTCTTTTGCTTTTGTTAAAGAAAAGGAACCCTAGAAAAGAAAAGGACATACAAACAGTTAAAACAAATTTTTAAAAAATTGAGTAGAACACTTTGTCTATTCCCAAATGATCTGACAGAGAAATATCTGTAGCCTGAGAGGATGGAGAGGGAGCATGTCCCCATTATCAATTTTTAATAAACATAAATGGTATAATAAATTATGCATGGAGGAATGGTATAAAGCATTAAACAATGTAGGATAAATAATTTAGATGATTAAAAACTACCTCTGTCATATGTTTGATGTATGAGAACTCTATTTGAATTTTCTCCTCAAGGAAATAGAGAAGAATTTTTAAAGGGGATTTTTAAAAATGGAAGAATCATGTGGTGGTCTGCCAAGAGAGTTGGTGAAAGCAGAAATCCCAACTTTTCATGGTCCCATATCTTGTGCTTTCTCTGATGAATATGTGAGTAAGACCTTGCTTGGGGATGGTTTTCTATCCGGTGAATGATGGTGGAGGTACCGCCCATTCTCCTGAAGGTCGGGGTTTGACATTTCTCTTCAGGTGTCCAGAGAAACTTTGTCAGGGGTCAGGAGTAAAGTGAACTCTTTCTTACACAGTCTTAGATGTCCAGGATTCCCAGGCAAGAGGTAGTGCCCTTGCATATACACCGCCTCAGGTATATTTCCCAAATTAGAGTAGCTAATGGGTTACAACCAAAGGATTGTCGCACCATATTTTAACATGCAGTGAATAAGATCATAGCCGTTGGGATCAAACATCTCCCTGTGAACCCACTCAATGTGACCTTTGTCCGGTTAATTAACCTCTCTGGGGCTGTTTCCTTATTTATAAAGTAGAACCAGTAACAATACCCACTCCAAAGGGCTGTTGAACCTTAAATAAGATAATAAATGTCAGTTGCTTAGCTTGGTACCTAGAACATAGTAAATGCTCAATAAATGTTCATTGTTAGGTACAGAATTATGTATTGTTTATTTTCCATTTTTATGGAGGCCCATAAAACCAGAGCAAAAATCCATAAACCTAGGCAATACCCAACAGCTAATCTAAATCAAAGATTATAAGCTGTTGTCCAAGGACCAAATTTGAAGTGCCATGGTTTTGTTATTTTTTTAATTGAATTCAAATACCTTAAGGCAAGGGACATGCTCTCCAGTTAACCTCAGCCCCCAGTATTCCCATTGTTGTACTCCAACGTGCTTTTACTCCTTTATCTGCCTAGCTCTGTTAGTTTAAGTTGCTACCTCAAGTTTAATAGTTCTATAAAGTTAATTTCTTCCCAAGTTTCCTAGATCCTTAAATGTTTCTTGTTTGTTTATTTGGTGTTTTTTTGTTTGTTTGTTTTTCATTTGAAATGAAGTTGATTAAATATTTTAATTTAATTTGGGGCATCTGATTGCTATATATCTTAATGGGGTTAGGAAGAACTCATTTTTTACCCAGCTGAATAATTTCAATAAAATTACAGGCCCAAAGATGCCCACAGATTTAACACCAGTTGTTTTCTTTGTCATTATTCCAAATTAATATTTACCTTACACCTATGTAGGCATTTTATTCATAAACTTATTATCTAAAAATATAACTGCAGCCGTGTATGCATACATGCTTAACAGAAATTTCAGATTCAAGATATTGGTGCTACAGGCAACAGGAAACTGAAGACTCACTGAGAATGTTTTAAAATATGACCTCAGATACTTTGACACTTCCCCCAATGAGAAGTGGGTCCATGTCTCTTCCCCTTCTGTCTGATTGGAGGGGTTTGTAGCTGCTTTGACCAATAGAGTATGGCAGAAGTGGCCCTATGTGACTTCTAAAACTAGATCATAAAGGGCATCCAACTGCCTTGTTCATTGGGAATATCTGCTTTTTTTTTTTAATTAACTTTTTATTTTGAAATACTTTCAGACTTACATTACAGTTAGAAAAATAATACAAACCCCATGAAGAGAAATCCAGCATACTCTTACCCCCATTCCACATACCCAGATCTACCACTTTGTACATTTTGCCACATTTATTTGTATCATTCTATCTGTCTGTCTATGTATCTTATCCATTTTATGAAAACTTTAGTATAGGTTGTATACATCACGCTCCTTGAACACTTAATACTGCCATGTACATTTCCTGAGAACAAAAATATTCACTTATGTAACCATCTTAAGTACACTTTTCAAGTTCAAACAATTCAACATTTATATAAAGGTTACAGTCTATATTCCAGTTTTTTCAAATGTCCCAATACTGTCTTTTTGAACTTTTTCTCCTCCCCTGCTAGATCCCATTAAAGATCAGGTATTGTATTAAATTGTCATTGTGTCTTTTTTTTTTTTTTTTTTCTTTAATTGAGTGCGGGGGATTGAACCTGGGACCTAGTATGCGGGAAGCTGGCGTGCAACCACTGAGCAACATTGGCTTCCCTCATTGTGTCTTTAATTGCTCTTTTTTTCTCTTTTTTAATTGTGGGAGCATATATACAACATAAACCTTTTCCCATCTCAACCACTCCCAACCATACCATGCAGTAGGATTAATCACATTCACAATACTGTGGTACTCTCATCACCTTCCATTACCAAAACTTTTCCTTCTCTCCAAACAAAAACCCTATACTCATTATGCATTAGCTCTCCTTCCTCCAGGCTCCCACCCCTGGCAACCTGTATTCTAACTTCTGTCTCTGAGCTTGATATTCTCCATTATTTTCTTTGTAGTTACAAGGGAGCCTAAATTTAACATCCTAAATCAATAACAATCTCATTTACTTTGATACCAACTTAACTTCAATAGCATGTATGCAAATTATGTTCCTGTACCTTTCCACCTTTCCACCTTTATGTCATTTTTGTCCAAATTACATATTTTATTGTGATTCCAAAACCACTGATTTTTCATTACATTTTTATGCATTTGCTTTTTAGATCCTATAGGAAGTAGAAAGTGGGGTTACAAACAAAAAATACAATAGTACAGGCATTTATATTTACTATGTCATTACCCTCATGGAGATCTTTATTTTATTCATGTGGCTTTGATCTCTGGTCTATTGTCCTTTCCTTTCAACCTGCAGAACTCTCTTTAGCATCTCTCATAGGGCCAGTCTAGTGGTGACAAACTCGCTCAGCTTTTGTTTATCTTGTAATGTCTTAAGCTCTCCCTTATTATTATTATTTTTTAAAGATTTATTTATTTATTCCCCCTTCTCATGGTTCGTGCTTGCTGTCTGCTCTCTGTGTCTGTTCGTTTTGTGCTGTGTCTGCTTGTCTTCTTTTAGGAGGCACTGGGAACCAAACCCAGGACCTCCCATGTGGGAGGGAAGCACCCAATTGCTTGAGCCACATCTGCTCCCTGCTTGTTGTGTCTCTCGTTGTGTCTCCTTGTTGCATCAGCTTGCCACGCCACCCCTTTGCATCAGCTCGCTGTTGTGCTCATCTTCTTTAGGAGGCGCCAGGAACCAAACCTGGGACTTCCCATGTGGGAGATGTGCGCCCAACTGCTTGAGCCACATATGCTTCCTCTCCCTTTTTTTTTGAAAGACAGTTTTTGCTGGATATAGAATTCTTGGTTTGTGATATTTTGCTTTCAGCACTTTAAATATGTTTTCCCACTGCCTTCTTGGTTCCATGATTTCAAATGAGAAATTGGCACTTAATCTCATTGAGGTTCCCTTATATGTGACATGTTGCTTCTCTCTTGCAGTTTTCAGAATTCTCTCTTTATCTTTGGCATTTGATAGTTTAATTATAATATCCTGGGACATGGGTCTATTTGGGTTTATCCTGTTTGGAGTTCATTGAGCATCTTGGATGTATATATTCATGTCTTTTGTTAAGTTTGGGAAGTTTTCAGCCATTATTTCTTTGAATATTCTCTCTGCCCCTTTCTCTCTTTCTTCTCCTTCTGGGTCTCCCAAAATGCATATATTGGTACATTTGATGTTCCTCAGGCTCTGTTCACTTTTCTTCATTCTGTCTTCTCTTTGCTCCTCAGACCGAATGATTTCAATTATTGTGTCTTCAACTTCCCTGATTCTTTCTTCTGACAGCTCCAATCTGCTGTTGACCCCTCTAGGAAATTTTTTATTTCTTTAACTGTGGTAATTGTTAAAGTAACTGTTTGGTGACTTTTCATAATTCCCATCACTTTATTGATACTCTTTTTGTGTTCATCTGTCATTTTCCTGATTTCCTCTAATTCTTTGTCCATATTTTCCTTTAACTCTTTGAGCATATTTAGGATTATTTTTTAAAAAACCTTTGTCTGCAATGTCCCAGGTCTGATCATCCTCATTGATGGTTTGTAATGCTTTAATCTTGTCTTTGCCTGGGCCATCCCTTCCTGTTTCTTTGTATGTTTTGTAACCTTTTGTTGAAACCTGGACATTTTGATATTTTAATGGGTTATCACAAAATTTAGATTCTGAGGCATCTGTTCCTTAAGCTTGTATCCAGTTGGTATTATAACAGAGCTTTCCTTGAATGACAGAAGCTAACAAAAAAAAAAGAAGGAAAATAACATAACACCTTTCCCAGACTTTGCAGAGTGACCTGTGCAAGTGCTCTCCTGCAGCATGTGTCCATACAGTGAGTTTAGAGAATAGCTCTAGGCCAAAACATAGGGCCCTCCCTCATCTTTTCTGCACTTGCATCTTTCTTGGGCATGCATGTATGTGACCCTAGGTATTCCCCCATTTACATGGGTGCATATGTCCCTTCTTCCTTAGGGAAAAGTTTCCTCACTGTCCTGGGCACTGTACTGGATGTCCTATAGTCAGTGTCCCTTGCCCTAGGCAGACAATTGACTGCTCACCCACAGCATTCTGTAGGAGAGTTCCTTGAGCTGCTTTCTACACAGTGCCAGTTTGAGCATGGTGATTCCCTCAGGCCACCACCAAACAGATCGGCCCGACATACATGTTCCCAGTATGTGCATGAGGGTTCCTCTGCTCCCCGCTGAACCAGTACCAGGGCTCCTGGGAGCCCTGGTGTGCTCTGCATGGAGCCCATGAGCGTGAGCGAGGGGCCAGCCAGGGCACCAAGAGAGCCTACTGCTTTTATTTTTATTTTATTTTTTTTACCAGGAGGTCCCAGGGGATCGAACCCGGGTCCCTCCATATGGGAGACGGACACCCAACCATATGAGCCACATCTGTCCCCCCCTACTGCTTTTAAGTAGCCCTTTTCTTTATGTGGCACTTGCCCTGCTATTGCAGTCCTATAACTGTTTTCTGAAGCTTTAAGAAAGATTTTTCTGCCAATTTTTAATGGTTGCTCAAAGCTGTCTGTGGACAGAGCCCTTTTTCTTACTCCGCCATCTGATTAAGTGGGGCCTCCAAGGACACTTGCTTTTGAAGCCCTGAGCTACCATGTAAGAAGTACAACTACACTGAGAACTCCATGCTGGAAAGGTCACATGTGGGTGCTCTGGTAAACAGTCTCGATTGAGTCTGTCCCTTTGCCATCCCAGCTTTGGGCCAGACACATAAATGCAGAAGCTATCTTGGAAGTGGTTCCTCCAATCCCAAATATTCTAGCCCCCAACCTATCAGTTGTTCCCAGCTAAGACCATTTATAAGCATGTCATGGAACAGAAAAGAGCTGAATCTACTGTGCCCTTTCCAAGGTTTGACCCACAGAGTCTGTGCTTTAAGCCTCTAAGTTTTGCGGTGGTATGTTGCACAGCAGTAGATAACTGGAGCACTCACCCAGCAGGTTTGCCTAGTTTTATATCTTGGGTATTTACCATGTAACACATCATGTTTTTCTAAGATCTTGACTGTAAAAACGATTTGGTCTCATCAAAGTGTGCCATATTACAGTTAGTATTTTTCCATACAAGATAAACATGGGAAAGTTATCTAATCACCGAACAGGTATTTATTCAATTGGGGCCCAGTGTGAAAGGCAGCATACCAAGCTCTTCTGCAATTTTATATCTTGCTTGCATGAGTGTGTTATTGTTGTCTTTCATTTAGGAGTAACCCTGTGTCATCACCTCTAAAGTTGAAACAACAACTTTCCTCAGTGATGAGGATGAATTAGACAATGCATAAAAAAGCACTTTGGGTTTATAAAAGAATATAATACTGTTTATACCCATAAACGTTTATTGCAGTAATTATTCTAGGTTAATGGATAATGCTAATAGTTTGTGCTATTGAGAACATTTGCAAAGTAACTGAGTACATACAGGAAGATTAGGCGATTAGGGCCTCAGCTGGTGAGTGCTTTAGACGTGGCTGGACTGTAAAAGTCTTTGTACTTTCATTTAGAATCTGTTTAGTGGTCTTGTTTATGAAAAGATCATTGAGTCCAAAGTTTG
>JAQZBX010048410.1:0-20202 GCA_029593785.1 Cabassous unicinctus
GGCCTAGAGGGGCCAGATTGAAGTGGTAGCCAACCAAGGGTTCTGGGTCCTTCCTTGAGGTTGATCCCTGAGGAAGGTATGGGTCAGTCTTGGCTTTTGGCAGAGGATTGTGGAGTGCTAGTCTTGGTGGCTGAGGAGGATTCTGCTCTCTGGGCTCTGTGATGTTCACTGAATCAGTAATAGAACACTCTGGAAGTGGCCACCCCATGTCTACACCATACTGGCTCAAGGCAAAAGAAGGGATAGAAACTCCAGGCTGCATCCAACTCAGCACATCTTGAAGCTGCTGTGCCTGCAGTTATAGGCAGTGCTTTTTCCAGCTGACACAAGTATTCCAACAACAGCTTTTCCATGGCAGCCAGAAAGGGTTCCCCATACTCTTGTTCAAGTTCCTGCAGCTTCAAGACCAGATCTTCAGGGGCCTCTGCCAGCTGCTTCACCTGCTGGCAAAAGGTTTCCTGTGCCTCCACAATCTTCATCAGATCCTGCTTTGTAGCTTTCGGATCCCGCAGTAGAGGTCCAGGTTCTGGAAAGTGGTGGTTCAGGGCATCCAGGACCTGGGCCCAAGGCCGGCCCTGCAGGATCAGCTCCACTACCAGCTTGGCCTTTGGGCCCATACACAGGCGTTCATGGTGCGGACAGCGAACCAGACCAGGGACAGCAGTGCACAGGGATCGCAGAAACTCCAGGACTCGCGGGAAGAGGTCCACGCGACGTTGGCACATGACTTGCCTGCTGGCTGCGGGGGGGGGGGGGGGGGTGGCCATGGCCAGCGGGCTCCGCCCCGGGGGCGGTCCCTCCGGGTTTCTCACACCAAACCGCACCTTCCCGACCCCTCCCAGCGGCCCTCAGTGGCTGGGATAGTTGGGCCTGAGTCAGATGCCTCGCGATCCGACTCAGCTTCCTTCCATAGACCACCAGAATTCTGGAGAGGATCTTCTAGCTCGAGCTAGAGCCTGCATGGAGAAGGTGGCCGGCCCCCGTGGCATCAGGTCGCTCTCCTTTAAACGCTGCAGCGCTCTAGAACCCGAGGGCTACATCCCTTCCGGCTCTGCAGCTTTCCTCTGGTTTTGATTTCTAGATTATTCCAATATAGTTAGAGAAAATACATTGTATGATTTCAACACTTAGAATTTATTAAGACTTGCTTTGTTTCCTAACATATGGTCTATCTGAACCCATGTGCACCAGAGAAGAATGTATATTCTTCTACTAGTGGGTGAAGTCTTCTATATGTGCCTGTTAGATTTAGTAGGTTTAGAGTATTGTTCAAATCTTCTATTTCCTTATTGATCTTCTGTCTAGATGTTCTATCAATTATTGAAAGTGGTGTATTGATTCATCCTACTATTATGTAGAATTGTGGATTTCTCCCTCAAATCTGTCAGTATTTGCTTCATGTTTTTGGACTTTGCCTTAGGTGCATATGTATTTATAATTGTTATGTCTTCTTATTGAATTGACCCATTTATTAGAATGTAGTGACCTTCTTTGTCCCTTGTAACAGTTTTTTTACTTAAAGTCTATTTTATCTGATGTTAGTATAGCTATTCCAGCTCTCTTTTCATTACTATTTGCATGGCATACTTTCCCCCATCCTTTCACGTTCAACCTACTTGTGCTTTTGAATTTAAGGTGAGTCTCTTGTAAACAGCATATAGTTAGGTCATGCTTTTTTATCCATTTTGCTATCCTCTGCCTTTTGGCTGGAGTTTCATCTATTTATAGTTAAAGTAATTACTGATGGTACAGGATTTTCTTCTGCTATTAGCTGTTTGTCTTTGTTGAGTCTTATACTCTTTTTGTCCCTCAATTCTTCCATTAATGACTTCTTCCATATACATTTTTAAGATATTTTCTTTGTGTTTACCATGGGGCTTAAATTTAACATCCTAAATAACAATCACATTTGATTTGATACCAAATTAATTTCAATAGCATGTACAAATACTGTTTCTGTATACCCGTTTCCTCACTTTTTGGTGTACTTGTTATAAAGTATATCTTTATACATTGTACACCCAAAACCATAGATTGATAATTACTTATTATGCATTTGCATTTTAGAACCTAAAGAAGTAAAAAGTGGAGTTACATACCAAAAAATACATACTATAATACTGGCATTTATAATTACCCATATGGTTACTTTTACCGGAGGTCTTTATTTCTTTATGCTCCTTCAATCCACTCTAGTGTCCTTTCCTTTCAGTCTGAAGAACTTTCTTTAGCATTGTATTTGGGGCACGTCTAATGGTGATGAACTCACTCAGCTTATGTTTATCTGGGATTGTCTTAATATCAACCTTTTTTCTTTGAAAGACAATCTTACCAAATAAGAAATTCTTGGTTGTCAATCTCACTAATTCTTGCCTTCATGGTTTCTTATGAGAAACTGGCACTTAATCATTATTGACATTCTTTTGCATATTACACATTGCTTTTCTCTTGCAGTTTTTAATTCTCCTTGTCCTTGTCATTTGACAGTTTGACTATAATATGTCTGAGTAATGTGTCTCTTCAAGTTTATTCTGTTTGGAATTCCTTGGACTTCTTGAATGTGCATATTCATGTCTTTTGTTAAATTTGGGAAGTTTTCTGCCATTATTTCTTTGAATATTCTTTCTCCCCTTTTCTTTCTTTCTTCTCCTTTGGGACACTCATAATGCATATATTGGTACACTTCATGGTGTACCACAGGTCTCTTAGGCTCAGTTCAATTTTTTAAAATTCTTTTTTGTTTCTACTCTTCAGCCTGAATCATTTTAATTTTCTTGTCTTTGAGGTTACTGGTTCTTTCTTCTGCCAGCTACAAATTTGCTGTTGAAACACACTAGGAAATTTTTCATTTCCGTTATTGTGGTCTTTAACACCTGTATTTCTGTTTGTTTCCTTTTTAAAATTTCTATATCTTTATTGAGATTTTAATATCATTCATTCATTGTTTTCTTTATATCCTTTAGTTCTTTCTCAGTGTTTTTCTTTATCTCCTTGAACATATTGAAAATCATTTTTTTAAAAGTCTTTGATCAGTATTCCAAAGTCTGGTCTCCTTCATTGATGGTTTCTGGATTTTTATCTTCTTCCTTTGCCTGGGTTATCATATCCTGTTTCTTTGTCTTGTAACCTTTTGTTGTGTTGCACACTGTACGTTTTAATATTTTAAAGTGTTGCTGGGATTTAATCTCTTAAATTGTTGTTCAGCCAGTGATATGACAGAGAGTTCCTTGAGTGCCAGTAGCTAACAAAAACAAACCAACCAACACAAAAAACACCTTACACAGTCTTTGCATGTTTTCTCTGAATTGGCTGGTGCACACCTTCAGAATTTAGGCTTCCTATCAAAAAGATCAGCCTGGTGAATGTAAAGTGCAGTGTCCTCTTCCTCTTTTCTGAGCTTGCATCTTGTCCTGGGCTTGTTCTTTCTTGTGGACTTAGGAATTCTCCTGTTTACAGGAATTCCAATGTCCCCTCTACTCCCTATGAAATAGACTTTCTCCTCTCCCAGGTTCTCTATGTTATATAACTTATATAGGATAATCCTTTGCCCCAGGCCGCTTTGACTTGTTTCTTATACTGCTTTAGGTGTCTGAAAGCTGCTTTTGCCTGCAGGGCAAATTCTGAGAGAGTGAGAGAGATAAGTCTCCTGGTTAAGGTTTTTAGGCTGCCATTCCATAAATTGGTACCGACATATATGTAGCCCATTATGTGCATAGGCGTTACTCTGCTCCCTCCAGAACAGGTCCAGGGCCCTCCAATGGGAGTGCAGCCTGGCTCCACACTGTGCCAGGAAAGAGAAGGGGGGAGGGTAGCAAGGGTACCAGAAGCTTTTTTTTTGGGGGGGGCTTCATTTTCTTGATTTGGCACTCACACAGTTACTGCAACCCATTAACTGGATCTTTTTTGGAGTTTGAGGAAGATGGCTCTGCCGGTTTTCGCTAGCTGTTCAAAAATTCTGTAGGGGAATGGCACCCTGGAGCTTCTTACACCACCATCTTCAATGACCGGAAGCCTTGGGCCTGTTTTGTATTTATTTTAAAAGTTATATTCAGGTATTAGCTGACATATTTGTAATTCCACTCTGTTATAGCTAATTTTAGACAGCAATATATATCTACTTCTGTTTACTAGAGTTGGGAGCTCTGGTTAGTATGAATATGAATTTCATTTCACTAAAAAATCAGCTGAGATTAATACCAAGATGCGTGAAACTAATTTCTCCTTTTAAGAGAAGTGGAAATGTGTTGTGATGAGTTGCCTGGCAAGGATTCAGATGTTTAGTCTGTGGAAGATGAATCTTCCAAACCAGGCAAGAGGGGAGGGAGAAGGTAGGTAAAGGAGAACTGGTTTTCTTTGCTCTTTCAAATTATAGACACAGTGTCAGAGACTCAAAAAGAGGTTTACATATAATGAAAATGCTCTAATAATGATTGAAGTGATGAATGCACAACTATGTGATTATACCAGCTACCATTGATTGTATACTTTGGATGAATTATATGTTTTATTAATATGTATCAACAAAATTGATTTGTTAAAAAAAAAAAGAAAAAGAGGTTTACAGAGCATGAGAAATTCCAAGAGAGAAGATCTCCCAATTTCTAAGAGCCTACCATATGCCATATTTCATGTAATATAATAGACGTTAGTATTTTTTATTTTATAAATGAAGAACCTGAGGCCCAGTGAAGTCACAAAGAAGTCTCAGAGCTAATTCTTTGCACAGCTGGGCGTCTGAATCAGGTCTGCCTACACTGGAAGCCCATGTGTTTTCCTCTACATTGCCCTGCACCTTGAGATATGTACAGACAGATGTGAGCAAAGAGGTAGAGACAGAGGGACATAAAAGGAAATGTCTACAAACAAATGCTCTTTGTTCTCCTTTAGATTGGTGGGCTGTGTGTGTGTGTTTAATGGAAAGAGCACTACTTAAAATTTTAAAATTCTTTTATTTTTATCAAAGTAATAGATGTATAGTTTAATAAGCCAAATTATATTAAAAGTCACATAATAAAAAACAGTAGTTTCCACTGTTCTATGCTTTCCTCTTTTACCCTTCTCTGTCTCTTAGGCCCCCTCTCAGAAGAGCCTATTTTCAACCAAAAAGTTACTTCTTCTGTTATTAATCTCCATATTATGAAATAATATAAAGTATTGCTCCTTCTCAATTTCAGACATCATTTTTTGACATCCTGTTATGGTAAATGAAGATTTAGCTCCTTTATACCGCTATCTCCCTCTTCCTTTCATCTAATCCCACCAGTGTTCTTACATCACATTTTTTAATTAACTTAGTAGCTATTATTCATATTAGCATGATGAAGTAAAAATTGCTTAACCCTGAGCCATATATTATACTATGATTAAATTTCTTTTTTCATACAACTTTTTCTGTTTCCTGTAGTTAATAATTGCTTTGATCTTTTTTCTTGCTTGGTTTTCTGTCATCATTTTTCTCTAAATACTATTGCAGATTTGTTAAATGCCTCTCAATGTTATTTTCCAAATGCTTGAATGCTTCAGAAATCTATCAGATCCATTTTCTTTTTTTTCTCTCTGCCTTATGGCTCCTATCATCCTGTTACAAACTAGACTGTTTGCTCTCTAGGCCTTTTGCAAAGCTATTGTCTTAGGATTCCTCTCTTTACCACGTTTCTGTGTTACTTCCAGGAACAAGAGATTTTTGGATGCAATAGTGTAGTGAAATTTTGTCATTCTTTTTTGCCTGCCCAGCATTGAATAACCTCCCTATGTCTGAAGAGTTTCCAATGTCATGCGTCTCGGTGGGAGGCAAAGCTAGCCACTCACACTCAAAACGGAAAATGCCTGATAGTTTTCCAGCCTTCCCTGCAGCCAGAGTTGAGACGTAAGATGAACCCTCCTCATACTTGGAATTGGGAATTGGAAATCCAAGAAGTGGGGACATTCAGAAACACCCTGGAAGCATGATGGTAGCTACAAGATGACTACGTTCCTGGCTCCGGTATTCAGTGTCCAGGGCTTTCAGGGTCAGTGGGGCAAGCTACAATGTCTAGACCTTGGTGGCCTCACTAGACCTGCTCTGACATATCATTTTCAGTGCTGCCCTTGGCTGCGTACCCTGAGCTGTATTCACTAGCCTTCCCAGCTATTCTCAGAGGGCCCAATATCCTCTTGATAAATTCCTTAATGATTAAATCAGTCAGAGGTAGATTCCAACTAATCTACATCTTTTTCATTGCTTTGCTGAAGTACATACCCCAGTGGCTTCCTAAGAGAAAGTACATGAGAGAAACAGTTTTTTGAGTGTCAGCATGTCTGGAAATCTTTATTTCTAACCCCCACTTGATTTATAGTTTGGTGAAGTATAAAACTCTAAGTTACAAATAACTTTCTGTGATTTTGGAGACATTGTTTTACTGTCTGCTCACTTTTAGTGTCGCTGTTAAAAATATGATGCCATGCTGGTCCCTCATCCTTAGATCTTTTGAATGATCTCTGATCCTGCTTTTTCTCCTCTGGAAGTTTAGAGGATATTCTTTTTGCAACCATTATAATGGTCACTTAGTGGGCCCTTGTATTCTGGAGAGTCTCATATCCTTCAGTTCTGGGATATTTGTGGTGATGGCTGTTGTTGGACCTCAGCTGCAGAGCTGGGCAAAATCATACTCCTCACTTTATGGCAGTATTATCATTTGTTCAAAAGGCACTTGGTCATGTTTATTTACTCCTCTTCATTTCTTACACCTATCAACACCTCTCCTTGCCCCTAACAAGACCTGTTCTCATGTCTTTTGGGGTCCCTCTCCCCAGCATCTTGATATTGTTTACTTTTTCATTCTGGATTGTTATAGATAGATCTGTTTCCTTTTCTTTATTCTTGGCTTTTGTTCTTAGACAATGTATTAGTCAGCCAAAGGGGTGCTGATGCAAAATACCAGAAATTGGTTGGTCTTTATAAAGGGTATTTATTGGGAGTAGAAGTCCACAGTTACCAGGCCATAAAGCGTAAGTTTCTTCCCTCACCAAAGTCCATTGCCACGTGTTGGAGCAAGACAGCTGCCGACATTTGCCAGGGTTCAGGCTTCTTGGGGTTCCTCTCTTCCTGGGACTGCGTTTCTCTCTGGGCTTAGCTCCTCTGTTTCCTCTACAAGGTCAGCTGTAGACTATGGGGCTCTCTAGGCTTTGCTTCTCTCCACAAGGCCAGCTGTGAACTCTCGGGCAAATGGCTTGTCTCTATCCCGGGACCTTCCCTCCTTCCTCACCAGAACTTCAACATCAAAACTGCTCTCTCTGTCTTTTGCCATGCCTTTTATATTTGATTCCCCCACCCACCAAGGGGTGGGGCTCAACGCCCTACTGACGTGGCCCAGTTAACACCCTAATCATAATTTAATCATGCCCAGATTAGCAGACCAGTTTACAAGCATGATCCAATATCTATTTTTGGAATTCATAATTACATCAAACTGCCAGACTGCAACAGACAACAATACATTTTCCAACTTTGTTTTATGTTTAAGTATGTAAATTTGCTTTATTTAATTTTGGCAGCGTAGGGTTTGCACAAATACTATTTGAATCAATTATCCTCTTATTATCACCATCCCAGGCCATTGCCACACAAGCAACCAGGTCATATCAGCTTCAGAGTCATCAGGGATTCCTCATAGTTTTTTCTAGGTTGTTAACTTCATGCTTTCTCATAGTTTTTCTTTAATGATCTCCTACCCTACCCTGTTACATCTGTTCTTTCTCCTACTGATTGTTTATTTGTCTTTTTGTTCTCCTTTCTGGTATCTCCCACTTTTTCTACTAATGTTTTTATTGGCTGTTGTATTAAGCATGATTAGGTTTGGTTGCACATAACAAAATCTCAAGATAATAGTGGCTCAATCTAGCTCATACAAAAGGAACCACAGTTGGCAGTCCAGGCTGCAATTGCAGGTTCCTTCTGCCTTTTTAAATTTTATTTTATTTTATTTATTTTTTATTTTTACCATCCTTGGAACAGTGTTCCATGATCTAAGATGGTTTCTGGGGGCTTAGCCATTATATTCACATCCCAGGTAGTAGAAAAAAGGAAGGGTAAGGCGTGAACCTCCAAGCTATGTCATTTTAGGAAATCTCCCCATAAGTCCCATACCACACTTTTGTTTATATTTCATTGATTGGAACTTAAACATGTGATTACATCTAGCTGCAAGGGAGGCTGGGGAATGTTTTTTAACTAGTCATATTGCTTCTTCACATTTGTTTTTTTTCCCCCCTAAGGAAAAAGGAGTTAATTGATATTGAGAAGGCAGCTATCAGTCTATGGCACAATTAAACTGTTTTCAATTTCCAAGACAGTTGTAACCCAATTTGTCCTTTTTTGTTTGTTTGTTTTATTGAATAGTATTCCATTCTTGTTTTAGGGGTACAATGACTTATCTTGTCTCTTTGATATCCTTCCCTCTTTTAAGTCTTTCCTGCTCCTTTCATTGCCTCTCTTTTCTCTAGATTCTTCTTTTATCTTTGGTTTGATCTCTCTTTCTCTTATATGTTGGGAACTTTCTTAAAATGTCTGTTGATCTTTTGATATCTTTTCATACTTGAAGTGAAGTACTACAAATCTGTTTAGAAGTCCTCAGAGCTTGTTAATTGGGGCACCTCACTATAGAATGATTAAGGAGAAAACTAGCTTTTTCATTGGCAGTCCCTCAACTGTCAATATCTAGACGTTTTTCTCTGTGGCTGTTCAGTTCCCCCACAGAATACTCGCCTGGGGGATATGCAGGTGGCTGTCTGCAATCTGGGAGCAGAGTTTGGGAGTTCCACTGTTTAGGATACAGACTTTGATTTAATTCCCTGGTTTCTGGTTCCATTTCCCTACTCTCTGACGTGCCTGGTATCCCAAACCTGGTACTCTCTAGTTTGAATTCTTCAGAGGAAACCACACCCCCCTCGGTAGTGGAATGGGCAAGAGAAGTGGTTATTGCCTATCTGCATGGGTAGAGGAAAGGATCTTGGGGTACAGGTGTTCCATATAAGACTTGCAACCAACCCCCTGCACTTTACCACTTCCGTGGGATCTGGTACTTCCTGTTTCTGACCCTTGCTGGGGTCTGCCTGGGGGAATCGAGCTGCTTCTTGTCAGTATCCCTTCTGTAGGCCCTAGAGTTATCCTCCTCTGCTCTGCTCTGTCTGTTACCACTTCCCTCTAATTTGTCCATCTCCCATGACGAGTTTTTATCTTTCCTCTCCCATCCTCTTTGTGTTTGTTGGTGTCTGCCTTTTTAGTTCCTTTTCTGTCTTCTCAGTGGGTTTTCAAGAAAGATGTGTTTAATCCATGTTTAATCCATGAAGTGGCCACTACCCAGTTGTCCAGTCTTAGAAATGTCCTAGCCATTGTTGACTTCTCCCTCTCTCCAAACCCCCCCACCTCCTCTCCAGCCTGGCTCTCTTTACCTTGGTGCAGACCCTCATCGTCTTCCCCCAGAGTCTTGCTGTCTCCAAACTAGTCTCCTGCCTCCAGACACTACCATATCCCGTTTCTGCTTCATAGTACCTACTGAATGATCTTTCTAAAGTAAAACTTGGTTAATGCCTCTTACTTGAAACCTCTGCTGGAATCTAATATCGTCAATCTAAAGTCCAAGATCCTTGGGGTGGTTGGCAGAGTTCATCACAATCCTGCCCTAATCTGCCTTCCCAGCTGCTTTTCTCACTGTAACCCATGCACTATATATTCCAGCTATTCCCAAACTAGTGGCCTAAACACCATGTTCTTCTATTCCTTCATGCTTTTGTGCACATGCTGTTCTACCTCCTTCCAGGAAACTCCAATTTATCCTTTAAAATCCTCCTGATCTTTAAGACCCAATTTCACCTTCTCTGAGAAGGATTCCCTGATTTCCTCCAGTGTGCAACCTAAACATTTGGTTCAGGTTGTAGTATAAACAGTTGTCACATTGTTATATAAATATTTGTTAATATATTTTTCTTCAGGGCTATATATCTGTCTATCTGCCTTAAGGGAAATAAATATTAATTTCACTCTTCTTCCTCTAGACTGAACTTCCTTTGGTCACAGGCCATCTCTGTTCACCTTTGTATCCATCACAATATGTCATACAGTATGTGCCACATAGTGAACTCACTAAAGGCTAGTTAAATTGATGAACAATTGAACAATTATGGGCTAAAAACTTGAAACATTGATCAGTAAAGTAGAATCTAAAGTGTTAAACTATTACACAAACCTATTTGTGAAAAACCAGGTGCCATAAAATAATAAAATTTAGATCCTTATTGACTTAAATATTGTTGGGAGCAAATGGCTATAGGTATAAAGGGGACTGTATTTTATATCTTATATAATCATGAATTCCTTATTTATTACAGCTATGCAGAAGAGACTATTTTGACTATTGAAAACATCATCAAAGACAAAAGGCTTCTGATTAAATAGAAATAAAATACATTTGCACAACTTGGTGTCACGGAAGGAAACAATTATTCTGATGAACATCATTGATAAAAACATCCCTTCCAATGCCTACTATTATTAAAAACAGAAAGGTCAAAATCCAGATTCTACTAAAAAGAGGTCGGAAGAGAAGAATAGGCAGTTTACATATGAAAAATCAATTCCCAGGCTCATTCATTGGCCATTCAGCAAACTAATTTTTATTAAGTGCTTACTGAGCATGTCCTATGTGCCTAGTCCCGGGATAGACACTTTACATAGATTATCTCATCTAATCTCAGAGTTCGGCATTGTTATTATCCCTTTACAGATGATAAAACTGAGGCTTAGAGAAGTTTCACACTTGCGTAACATATGAAACAGCCAGAATTTGAACCCAGGTCTGCCTGACTTTTGAACTTGCACTCCTAACCACTACACAAAGTGTATGTTGCTTGCTGTATCTATTTATATTATGAACTAGACCATAAAATTAAAACACCTTTAAAATATAACTACATATCTACTGACCTGTCAAAAATTCAATTAAAAACAGTAGGTCTGTGGGAATCATGTATGTGTATACAATTCTGGAGGCAATGTCATTTGATTGATTCCTTCAAGAACTGTTAAAGTTTTTGGTTAAATTTGGGGAGTTTCAGACTATTATTCCTTCAAATATTTTTTTCTGCTCCTTTCTTTCTCTCCTGTCCCTAAGGGACTACTATTACACATTTGTTGGTATGCTTGACATTTTCGCACACGTCTCTGAGGCTCTGTTCTTTTTCTTCTACCTTTTCCCCTGTGTTCTTCAGATTGGATAATTTCTATTGATCTATATTCAAATTCACTGACTTTTTCTTCTGCCATCTCAAATCTTCTGTTAAGCCCATCTATAAAATTTTCATTTCTGTTATTGTACTTTACAATTCTAAAATTTTCATTTCCTCTTTTTTATAGTTTCTGTTTCTCTATTGACATTCCCTATTTTACAGTCATTGGCATTATATTTTCCTTTAATTTTCTGAACAAATTTATAATAGCTGCCTTGAAGTCTTGTCTCCTAAATCCAAAATCTGGGCCTATTCAGAGTCAGTTTCTTTTGATTGTTTTTTTTTCCTGAGTATGGGTCATAGTTCCCTCTTTCTTTATATGTCTTATAACAACTCTAGATTTTTGTTTATTTTTCTGAGCTTTTTGTTTTTGTTATGTTTATTTGTTTTAATGAATTGCCTGGATTTAAACTGCAAGATACATCTCCTCTGTGGTGTATGGTTGCTGATGTCTCTGCTCAGTTTTGTTGTTGTTTTTGTTTTAAGACCTATTTTCTTGAAATGAAGATCACATAACGTAAAATTAACCATTTTAAAATGAACAAGTCAGTGGCATTAGGAACACTTTCAATATTGTGCAACCACCAACTATTTCTATCTGGTTATAAAACATTTTTATCATCCCCAAATAAACCCTGTAACCATTACACAGTTATTCTCCATTCTCCCCTTCCCCAGCCCCAAGCAACCAACAATTGGTTTTCTGTCTAGATAGATTTTCCCATTCTGGATATTTCATATAAATGGAATCATACTATCTAACTTTTATATATGGCTTCTTTCACTTAACAGTATTTTCAAGGTTCATCCACATTATAGTGTATCAATACTTCATTCCTTTTAATGGCTAAGCAATATTCTATTGTGCATATAACATAATTTGTTTATCCATTCATCCATTGATGGGCATTTGGGTTGCTTCCACTTTTGGCTATTATAAATAATACTGCTATGAGCATATGTGTGCAACTATTTTTTTTTTTTTTTTTAGTTCCAGTTTCAATTCTTTGGATCTAGGAGTGGAAATGCTGAGTCATATAGTAATTCTATATTTAACTTTTTGAGGAACCACCAAACTTTTCCACAGCACCAGTACCATTTTACATTCTCACCAGCAATGCATGAAGGTTCTGATTTCCCACATCCTCACCAACACTTTTGTTATGTTCCTTTTGTTAAAAAACGTTATAGTCACCCTCGTGGGTGTGAAGTGGTATTTCATTTTGTTATTGATTTGCATTATCTTAATGACTAATGACGTTGAACATCTTTTCATATGCTTGTTGGCCATTTGTATATATTCTTTGGAGAACTGTCTAGTCAAGTCCTTTGCCTATGTTTTGATTGGGTTGTTTTTTTGTCATTAAGTTATAAGAGTTCTTCATATATTTTAGATACTAGACCCTTATTAGATATATGATTTGCAAATATTTTCTCCCATTCTCTAAGTTGTCTTTTCACTTTCTTGATAATACACTTTGCACAAATGTTTTTAATTTTAGTGAAGTCCGATTTATCTATTTGTTCTTTTGTTGCTTGTGTTTTGGTGTCATAAACTAAGAATCCATTGCCAAAACCAAGGTCATGAAGATTTACCCCTGTTTTCTTCTAAGAGTTTTATTGTTTTAGCTCCATTTTGAGTTAATTTTTGTATATGGTATGAGATAGGAGTCCAACTTCATTCTTTTGCATGTGGATATCTGGTTGGGCCAGCATGAATTTTTAGAGACTATTCCTTCTCCCATTTAATGTTCTTGGCACCATTGCCAAAAATCAATTGACCATTATGTGTGGGTCAGTGTTTTAGAAATTGAAACAATTGTTTTGTTCCCTTCATGATTAAAGTGTTTATACCCACATGGGTTTGTGAAGATATAACTTGTTAGCCATACCACTAGATTTTTTTCTTTTACTTTTCATTTTGAAATAATTAGGAAAAACACACAGTCGTCTGAATTGATACAGAAAAGCCATTTGACAAAAATCTAAAGTAAAAAAAAACAACACAACAACCTAAAACTCTAGGAATAGAAGGAAATTTGCTCAGTATGACAAAGGGCATATAGAAAAGCCCACAGTTAACATAATATTCAGTGGTGAAAGACTGAAAGCTTTTGGTAACAAGAAAAGGATACCCACTGTCACCACTGTTACATCTAGACATGTAGTGCAAGGGGAAGGGCATTCTGGGCAAAGAAGATGGCACATTCAAGGCAGTTTGGCTGAAGCAGAAGGTTGGCATCAGAGACTAGAGAAAGGGCTAATTAGAGAGCTGGCAACCATATTTCCTGAGCAATGCACTATGAAGGTTGAGAACACCTGAAGGTTTAGTGTTGAAATCAGGTAAAAACATACAGCAAAGTTAATCCAGCATATCATTTATTACAATTACTATTAATGTGTGTCATGGTGATTAGGCTAAATTGTTAAAACTATCTATATGCATTTTCACATATGGAATCAGCTATAAACTGGGAAGGGGAGCTGAATAAAGCATGGCCTGGCTCCGAGAAGATCTGAGACGCCTGAGATTCTTGGACGATGAGGCATGGAGGATGTATGGCGGATGGACCATACATTTATTTATTTGCCAGAACCCTTTACCCCTCAGCTACTTCAAGTGCCAGAGAAAGGAATCAGGAGGAGCTATTCCTCTTGCTGTCTCTCCATCAGTTTTCTGTATGTACCTGGGAGCTGGAATGAGCTGGTCTGATCTTCAGAGTCAGAAGGTGGCAAAGTCCATCTCTGAGCAGAAAAAGCCCAACTGGTCCATCAGACTCAGTGGTTATACCTGGGAACCAAGAGTACCAGATGTCCAATCCCTAACGTTATCCCCTTGCATCTGGGAAAGAGGGGAAATCTGGACAGATCTGGACAGATGTGCAGTGGGTTTTAGAGGCGCTTCTGTCTCCATTCTGTCCCTCCCTTCCCTTTCTTTTTCAGATCCTTGGCTGGAGGGAGGCCAAAAACCTTCCTTTCTCCCCTTCTCCAAGAGCAAGTGCTAGCAGTTTTCTTTCAGGCTGAGTTACAAAATGAAGGAAGAGGAGCTCATAAGTATTTGCTCATAAAAAATAGAAGAGGATTTGGTAACAAATTGGTAACCAAGAGTTTGGTGCATTTCTTCTTTAGATTTCTTCCTAAAGTCCAGGCTCCAGGAACAAGAAATCCAGAGAGCAACTTCTTTCTACACCCGATTGTGCAACCCATGGGTCTCCCTGTTGGGGGTGAGTAACTTCATCTCAATTGTCCCTGAGACATAATTTAGATGCACAGGTGGTTCTATGCGTGATCTGGCCATGGGAGTGGAAGCATGGTGGCTTAATTAGTAGCATGTATTGATTTAACTACCTGTTGTATTAGAATTTAGATGAGACTGCATATGACAAGATTTTATATATATGTGTGTGTGTGTGTGTGTATATATATATATATATCACACAAAGGATGGTTTATTATTTGTCATTGGCTAGAAAGCAAGCAGACAGGTAGAAGTAAAAATATCAGTTAAAAAGTGAGTGTGGAGAGGTGAAGGCTGCAGCCACTATACTTGGCTTGAGCTGTAAGGGGCTGGGGAAGGGGAAAGCGTAGCACCAGGAAGATGTTGTACCATGGCCCAACCCTGCCTTTCCTGCCAACCTTGCCCGTCCCGCTCCAGGTGGCTCCAGAGAGGAGACAACATCCAGTCCCCAAGGGCAGCCAGAAACCTGCATGCCTTGCTGCTCTCCCCCTTTACTACTTTTGGCAACTGAAAGGCAGGTGTTCTCTTCTTGCCTACAGTGTACCCCAGTGCACCCTCAGGCCCATCTGGGCTGACCTGACTCACCATGGCCCTGGGGCTCTGAGGACAGCTGCTGGAGCCAATTCCCTCCGTCCTCAGCAAGAGAGGGGAGGACTGGGATGCTCAGGGAATGCAGGCAGGGTTGGAGGCTCCAAACCACAGGTCAGAAGCAGGGCTGGGGGCGAAGGACAAGGGGACCAGGGATCATTCAGTCTCTTGGGCTCCCTTATAGCTGGATGACCAGGGGCAAGGACAGGATGAAATTAGTCTCCTCACCCTAAGAAGCTGGGTCACCAACAGACAAGATAAGTGGCAGGGCTGCACCCATCCCCTCCTGCTCAGGCTAGAATGAGCAGGGGCCTGGGAGGGGGCCTACTTAGCTGAGCAATTCCAAGAAGGTGACAGGAACCTTGTCCTTCTTGTTGCCTCACTCGCCAATGAGCCAATCAGGGTCCATGCCGGGCAGGCTATAGACAGTGATGAGCTCATCAGCCAGCAGGGCCAGCTCACTGCTGCCTGCTGCCTCGTAATCATAGAGCACGTGGGCCTTTCGGGTTCTGCTGGCGGTTGGGGCCACCTCCTCCAGGCACAGAGCAGCCTCTCCTAGAGGGGCCAGGCCAGCCACAGAGGGCAGCACAGGCATAGTGGCTGCAGTGGTGGTGGGCGAGGTGCTCCTCGGGGGTGGGGAGGCTGGCTCTGTAGTGCCAATGAAGGTGCCTGGAAATCTGCCCAGCTGTTTCTCTAAGTCCAACATATGACGGTAGCATTGTACATAGTAAGTTGTCTGAAATTCGACAAACTCATGGAGGCAACGACGGTGGTTCACCTGAGTGCTACTGATTCCCTCCAGCAGGAGACGGGTCACTTGAGCCTGCCGGTCAAACTCTGTCTGGGCCACTCGGAGCTCCTGTTCAACCTTGTGTACCTCATCACTCCAAAGCATGGCCTTGGCTTCTGAAACCTTGGCCTGACAAGATTATATTTAAGGAACCAATTATTCTAATCAATAATTTATATTTTAAATAATTACCTCTGTTAACTTCTGCGTCATTAAATTTCTAGGTGTACCAAATTAGCATACTTACATGCCAAATTGTGGGACAAGGAGCTAGGATAAACTATCTACTTATTGATAGTTTTGCTTAAAGGATTGTTTTGGGGGGAGAGTGTCTCCTCAAGTATCTTCTTAATTGAGTTTTTAAAAAACTAATAGTGAAGTTCAGTTACTTAGACTTTCACAGTGATCAGAGGTTGATGCGAGGGGCTATTTTTTCTTACAGCCCTAGCCTTGTGGTTGGCCTGGCTCATGGAAATCCGTTAGGTGACTTGTCTTTCCAATTCTGTTTCCACAGGCTGTCGGGTCCCTGCTCATCGTGTTTGTGATCCAGTGGGTCTACACCCTGGTTAACCTGGGTGTTGCTGCCATTGTGTATTTCTACATCGGCCGAACCAGTCCAGGACTTCACCTTGGTAAGCAGCAGAGCCATTTTGCCACCATCTTCCTTCTTCTCTTTTAGCATTCATTGAAAAAACACGTTTTGAGCACTTACTAAATGCCAACACTGACTCAGATGGGAATCCCATTTTCAAGCAGCTTGTAGTCTAAGAGGAGAAGTATGTCATACATATAAAGGATCCAAGATAGTGAGAGACATATGCTATGATAAAGATATATGTAAAAAGCTTTGGAATTTCAGAGGAGTGAGAAATTGATTTCACCTAAGAGAAGCAGGGGAGGTTTGAGGCAGGAGTTTGTTTGTTCAATCTTCCAACAAATATTTATTGAGAGTCTGCTACATGCCAAATACTACTCTAGGTGCTGGGGTTATGACAGTGAAAACTACAGAATTCCTGCCCTCATGGCACTTACCTTCTTGGCTGGGGGGATACTGATAAAAAAATAAATACATGTTGACATATGAAGAGTGTTGGCTTTGGCTATGTGGAAACGGTGGGAGAAGGCCTTCTAGGTGGAGGAAAGGCACTGATGTGGAGAAGTACAGGTTGTGAGTGGCATGAAGAAATTAATAATTATAGGCCTAGATCAATTAGCTCAGCTACTAAGCTTAGAATGACAAGAAGGCTGTTGGCAACAGCGTAAGGTGGGTAGGAATCAGGGATCCAGAAAGCCACAGCAGTGAAGTTGGGGCAAGCCACAATGGAAAGATGTGTGTAATATCTAGAAGTCAGATGTGCAGAGGAATATAGAAGCTATAAATAACATCAATAGATAAGAGCTCTGCCTAAGGGAGAAGGGTGAGATCAAGATAAACCAGGGTGGACTGGGCAGCAGCAGTTAGGAGTGTAAGGGATCTAAGCAACATGAATCTATTAATTTATTCATGCAAATTCAACCTATTATATGTATGGCCCTGAGCTAAGATTTGGGAATAAAGAAGAATAGCTCATGGTTCCTAACTTAATTACTGTGCCCTAGAGAAAGCCAGACAGAAGTAAATGTTAACTGTTCTGCCTAACAAAGCTTAAAAACAAGACCTGAAAGGATTAAACTGTTTCCAAGTAACTTAACCACCTTGCAGAACAAAGCTCAAAAATATTTATAAGGATACAAACATACCTAGCATTCAGCAATGTAAAATTCACTTTCTCTGGCATCCAACCAGAAATTATCAGGCAACAAAGAGGGGAAAACCCAAAATGGGGAGAAAAATCCGTTGAAATCCAGTATGCAAATGATAGAGTAAAAAGGAAATTATAACTGTATCTGATATGTTCAAGAAGCTAGAGGAAAGATTAAACATATTAAATAGAGACGTGGAAAATTTTAAGAGACCCCAATCAAATGTCTAGAGATGAAAACTATAATGTATGAGATGAAAATACAATGAATGAGATTAAGAGCAAATCCAAAATGAAAGACACAGAGTGAAAAGACTGAATAAATAGATCACACACACCTATCTCCTGTTGATTGTGTTTCTCTCTGGAGATATGTGTGTGTGTGTGTAAATATTAAGAGATTTACTATAGGAATTGGTTCATGGGGATTGACAAGTCCAAATTCCATAGGGCAGGCTGCAAGCTGGAAATTCTGATGAAGGTGAAGTTGAATTCCCCAGAAGAAGCTGGCTGGCTGAAGTAGAGGGAGGAATCCCTCATTCTGGCTTCTAAAATTCTCAGGTCTGGCTTTAATTTTTCCAACTAATTGGATGAGGAGACTCCACTCATTGCTGAGGGCACTTTTCTTTGTTGATTGTTTTATTAGTCAGGGTTCTCTAGGGAAACAGAATTAACAGGAGATATCTGTAAATAGTATGAGAGTTTATAAAATTTTCTCACGTGACTGTGGGAATGCACAAGTCCAGGTTCTATAGGTAGTCTGCAAACCAGGTACTCTGATGAGAGTCCAATGAAGGTCCTTGATGAGTTTCTGAGTGATGTTGGCTGTCCAAAGACATGCTGGGAAATTCTCTCTGAATGCTGAAACCACTTCCCCTATTAAGGCATTCAAATGACTGGATAAAACGTCACTCATTGCTGATGGCAATCTCCCTGGTTGATTGTAGATATAATCAACCATCTATGCAGTAAACTCATGGCTGACTAAAGTCCATAAATGTCCTAGTATTACAATTAACCCATTGCTTGCTTGACCAAACAACTGGGCACAATTACCTGGTCGAGTTGACACATTAGCCTAACCATCACAATTGCACATGCAATTAGCCACAGGTGCTAATCCATTTATGAAATACCCTCACAGTAACAATCAAGCTATTGCTTGCTTGACCAAATGACTGGACACCATAACCTAGCCAAGTTGACACATGAAATTAACCATCACACACCCCTTACATTAAAACACAGAGATTGTTAGCTTGAATAAAAGAGCACATTTGAACCATATGCTACCTGCAAGAAACCTACTTTAACTATAAAGACACAAAAAAGTTAAAAGTAAAAGTATAGGGAAGTGGATGTGGCTCAAGCAGCTGGGCCCCGCCTACCACATGGGAGGCCCTGGTTTTGGTTCCTGGTGCCTCCTAAAGAAGATGAGCAAGACAGCGAGCTGACACGATGGGCTGGCGTGGCAAGCTGACGCAACAAGGTGACGCAATGAATTGACACAACAAAGAGTCACAATGAGAAAACACAATGAAAGATACAACAAGCAGGGAATGGGGGTGGCTCAAGCTATTGGGCACCTCCCTCCCACATGGGAGCTCCTGGGTTCAGTTCTTGTGCCTCCTAAAAAGAAGATGAGCACACAATGAACAGAGAGAGCAGACAGAGTGCAAACAATGAGGGGCGGGGGGAAAAATAAAATAAATCTTAAAAATAAAAAAGTAAAAGTATGGAAAATATAAACCATACTGGCACTAATCAAAAGAAAGCTAGGGTGGTTATATTAACTTGAAAGTAGATTGAAAGCAAATAATAATTGCCAGAGCTAAGGTGGGTCATTTCATAAAGATAAAGGGAAAATTCATCAAGAGGACATAATAAACATAAACATTTATGCACCTAAAAACAGAGCTTTGAAATACATGAAGCAAAACCTGAAAGAACTGCAGTAAGAAATATAAAATTCACAATTATTGTCAGAGATTTCAACACTGCTTTCTTAATTGTAGAACAAGTAAAGATTGAATTAGTAAGACTATAGAAGATTTGAACAATACTATAACAAACTTGACCTAATTGACATTTATGAACACCACCCAACAATATATACCACGCAGCAGAATATACATTCTTTTCAAATGCACATGATACATTTATCAATGTAGACCATATTTTAAGATATAACAATTTTTCCAATAAATTTAAAAGTATTGAAGTCATACAAAGTATGTTCTCTGACCACAAGGGAAGTAAATGAGAAAGAAATAACAGAAGATATCTGGAAAATCCCCCAAACATTTGTAAACTAAACAACACACTTCTAAATAACTCATGGTTCAAAGAAGAAATCAAAATTGAGGGAAGCAGATGTGGCTCAGGTGACTGGGTTCCCGCCTACCACATGAGAGGTCACTGGTTCTGATCCTGGTGCCTCCTAAAGAAGACAGCAAGCTGGTGCAATGGGCAGGTGTGGCGAGCTGACATGACAAGATGATGCAACAAGAGCCGTGGGGAGGAAAGACAGTGAAACACAACAGAGCAGGGAGCAGAGGTGGCTCAAGCGATTAGGCGCCTCC